>JAECUM010011656.1:0-114221 GCA_016617855.1 Megalonaias nervosa | reverse complement strand
GATGAAATAAACATTTCAAGTTCCAGTGTGTGCTACACTGGAGATGAGCTTGCCAAAATAGACCATATCATGGTTCTGTATGAATAAAAGGGTTTCACAGCAAAGAATGAATGTTTATCTTCACCGGTCAGAAATGACATACTTGTGTAAAATATAAAATGTGGCATAGTCCAGATTATGTATTCAATATGGATTCTGTAAAATCGGATGGCTAGGAAATTATAAATGTATTAATTTAAACAAATAAATTGCCTCATCTTGTTTAATAATTATGTAATTCATATTTGAGCACATTCGATAATAGCTTACCGACTTTTTGTATATATATCCATTGATGACCTTTATGGTATGAATAAAAATATACAGAAATAATTAAATGTTTACATGTAAAATTTATGCGTAATTTACAAATTGTATTTCCCTGAAGTATGATATCATACAACTATTTACAAAACTTCAGACTAATTCCGAATTCCCTTCCAGTCCCTCGGTGAAGAACAAATATTATACAACTTTATCAAATATTAGCTACCCTGGCATCTAAAATGCTTCCTAACAATTACGAGTCCTTTTTGAGTTTTATGCAAGAGACCAGTAAACTAAACTCATACGCATCAAAATAGCTCACGTAGTTAGACTTATATTATATTAATTCATGTTCTTAACACAATAGCAAAGAACATTATGGTGATTAATGAATCTGTGTTAGGCAACGGCACAAATTGTCTCGAATTTCATTCACTTTGAATCATCAAAGTGAAAGGAATCGAATGATTTATGAATGATGTTTCGTCTCCTCAGTAGTTCCCATATTCTTTTAACTTTAACGTGGGACGATTTGTGACAGTCTAGACCTTAATATTAAATTCACTTTGTTATGGGTACACAATATGCACATGTACAAATATGTGTTAATTAAATATTACAGAGGACAGAGAATTTTCATTGTAAAAATAAATCGTTGTGACCACGTAATACGTTACTAATTTTGGGCCATTTGATTTTGTTGTCATAATGTTTGGCAAATATTGTTCCAGTGGGTACGGTGACTGATCTGACTGTTTGGAATCTCGGCAAACACATAAAAGCAAAACTTTAATTCGAAGGCATACAGGAAATAGCGATGATACAACTAAATGAGCTCAGTGAACCACAAGTTATCAATGCGGATGTCTTTCATTTGACATAATCACTTCAGTATGTCACCACACTTCCATTACGATGATAAATACATACTTGAATCTTAAAAATCGTGCACGCTCTTGCAAAAGGTCTAAATGGGTTATCAATTCAAAGCCACCTTTAAGCGCATTAACTAAGAATGATATCCAATATGTGGCAGGTTCACACCGTGTGGTCCCTTTATTGCGCCAGCACGTTTCATTAGAAAAGCCCAATAAAAATAGAAACCCGCCAGTAATAGTATACCGTTTAGTGTCAGAATTATACACCCTATGAAAAATGTTCCAGTAACTACCATAAGTGTATATTAAAGATCATTGAATAATTTCTAATGATAGCTGAAGATACCTTGAAACTGGCATAAGATTTTGATCTGTAAGCGAGAAACAACCCCTGCCTATCGTTGCGTAGTACGGAGTATGTATTTATTCTTCAAAGTATCACTTCAAATTGAGGACAATTTGCTATTGAATGGAAAAGGAGATGCATAAGTCAATTAATTCTGAGACCAAACAACTGCAATTGTTGAACTTGATATGATTAGTTATGAATGGTAAATAATATGGGTCATTTGTTACGTGATTCCATTGTCCCATTATTTGTTTCCTTATTCATGACTTGCATATCTAATTGTCAATAGTTCGAATCGCGGATACAAGGGAAATAACTCTTGTCTGCAGACAGAACATAACTGATATAATGGGCCATAATGTGCAAATTGTGTTATCCATGTTTCCAATTATTGCCATTACTGACAGCTGTAATACGTAACACAGGTGATATTTAATATCAAGTATACTTCTACTGTTTCGATCATATTCAGTAATTATAATACTAATATTGCTACTACTACTACTGCTACTATTACTAATACTACTACTACTATAATAATAATAATAGCTTAACACTATTAATATTATTATTATCGTTAGCTTACTATGACACATCTGCGATGCTACCATCACAAATAAGAGTCTAATCAGACAACTGAATGTATCTAGTGCGACATATGGCTTCCTCCTTTGTTGTTGTTATGAGAGAGAGAGAGAAGAGAAGAGAGAGAGACGTCAACAGTCCAAAACTGGCGAGAAACCAACCCAAGAGCTTTCGAAACCTACCTATTACTTTTAACAGGGATAGGGTGCGGGGGTCAAGGAAGAATGGGATGGGTTGGGTAACAATTTTTATACAGGACTCACTCGATCCCCGCTGGGAATCTGACACACGTCAGCGCGTATGAAAAAAAAAAAAATATGTGATATTTATATCATCCCAGACGAAACATGATGAATTCGCCTATTGATTACGATGCGTCAGCTATAAATAGAATGGACGGTGGTTACATCACTCTGTCTGTGTGTCTGTAATATCAAGGAGGAATTTATGCCGAAAAACCGGACCAGACATAGACCGGACTAGGATACCATAACATTACTGAAACCGGACCAGACAGAGACCGGACTAGGATACCATAACATTAATGAAAACTCATTTTATAGAGGGTGAACACACTCAAATGAAAACGAATTTTCTCTTGATATGCGACTCTGAAGGAGCGATGTTGGACTCATTTTTCTTCAGCACTGTTAACTTTATTATTAGTTTGTGTTATCTATGTTTAACCGTTTCAGTGGAGCAGGTGGTCAAATAGATGATATTGTAAATAATGGATAATGACATTTTAGGTTCGAGTCAGGTCCGGGAAATTTTTTTGCTCTAATGGGGTGACGGTTGAGCTTGGAGAGTTGCACATTTGAACTACAAGTCAACTTGAGGAATTTATCGATTTATATTAATTCCCCTACTTGACACACATTATTTCCTTGGGAAGAAGTGAATTAACATTACTTAGTATAAAAAATGTCGGTTGACCGTAAATACAATATATACAACATCTTAACCTCAAGGTATGATATTAATTAAGCATCTGAGCTCTACTATTTCCTTTTGTAAGTTCATTTAAAAATAAATCCCATATAAACATGAACGCTGAAAAACCAGATTTGATACCCGATGAGAAAATGTTTTGCTTGGTTACAACCAAATGGTGTTCTTTTTTCCTTTGAGTTCCTTATCGTGTGTTTTTGTGAGTTGAAGTTGTCAAGCTCGGCCAATACATCGGCACATTAATCTGCGGTCAGCATGGATTCTTCAATGACTTTCGAATACAATTTTGCAATCCTACATGAACAACTTTCCACCGCTGTCACAAACGCGCGATGACGACTGATTGTGATATGAAGTCTCGTTGATAAAAATTATTTTCCAACCAGTATTAACTGTACCAGGGATAAAAGATACAGCGCCAGCAGCTATTCAAACAGGGAACCCCCTGGCCATCAGTATGGTGATTACTCCAGTGACACCAAGCCCCATCGCAGCAGCGGATGATATATCACATGCGACGTCAGTGATTACTTTGGCGCGCTTACATCGCTGTAGTATTCGTTGCGTTTGTCGATTTCCGTTAGTAATTGAATATCTGCGTCGTTGAGAGTACATTATATTCTTATGATGTTTTCTAATTATTGTTGTAGTCGGAGAGCTAAGGCAATCACTCGATCATTTATAAACGTTCAATACATGAAATATAGTCTGCTTGCGTTAGAATTTGGTCATCGGGGACCAGTTTAGAAACAGCATTTACCAAAGAACTTTCCCGTTCCGATCATATTCAGAGACCTTTCGCAGTTGTGTTAACCCTCCGCTGGACCTGAACGGTAGTTTATACGGTCCTGGAGGAAGGGGCATTGGACACTGACGATAAAGTTTGTCTCGCCGTGAATGTAACTCGTTAAACACCATTTTATTCAGGTAAAAAGTGAAAATACTCCTCGCTTATTATTTCCTTTTACGTCTTCGCTCCATATGCAACTACGCGTGGAAGTAACTGATCTAAATCTCTTCTTAGATTATTATTTATCCCAATGGCCAGCTTATGACACCGTTTTTTTCGATCATATTGATTATGGCCGAATCGAGCCGTGTCTCAACAAAACTACTTGATTAGTCAATGAGTAGCCACTAACCTGAGTACCTGTTTTATTAACATAATAACTATTTGGGCTTGCATACACGCCATCATAGAGTGGCTTGTCTGGATTCTCTCTCTTCGTTTCCATATCTTCTTTTGTCTTACTTTTCACATTCAGGAGGGCGGAGTTCATCAACTTCATCCTAATCGTTATTTATTTCATGCTTGGTTACAGTTCCAGTTCCTCTTTTAACGATTTAATATAATTATGGAGCTGCCTTCTTTTCACTGATTCCAGCATGGTTAGCTTAGTGGCAATATCAAGACATTTCCATGGAATTTCTTTGGGGTTCAAAAAAATTAATCGCTGGTTTTACAGTCGTCGACTAAATCGTTGATTGATTTTTCGACTACACCAGTTTGTTTGTGACAGTGATGATACCGATCTTGGCAATTTCTAGTTCAGATTGTTATGTGTAAACATTGTGCCATTTTGTTTGTAGCAAGTTTTGTTGGAACAGCATTGAGCTTTTGGTTTTAGAGTCGTCCTTGAAATTTTTACGAAAAGGTTAAATCTCTTTACATATTCAACGAGTTCATATTTCTGCACATCAGTTCGGACGTTCTCACAGTTTATGTCGCCACGTCCTGGATCAGATCTGGGTCGCACTTAGCCACTATTTTGTTGTAATTCCTGTTTTGCCAGATCGCATGTTATCTTCGGTGAGAGAAAGACGACTTTGTATTCATTTGCGATAAGCGCACTGGACGTCCCAGGACCCCATTTTTACCTACCTCGTTGATGTCGGCGAAACCGCCAGAGACATTTTGGCAACAATAACAGTCACTTTAACGTTGCTAGATATCATCTGACCAAATTTATGTTAAATACGACCATTTCGTCCTTGTCTACCCTGGTGTAGTCCACTAACGTGGCTAGATTTTCTTTTGTGGCAACTTATGGTGCGTCCACTCAGATTGTTTCCCACTGGATAAAATTCTGCTCCATAAGTACATCGTCAAGCGTGAATATACCACCCTGATGGTGGCTCTTGACCACCCGGTAGCTGAGTACGATCGCTAATTTTTACTTCATTAACTAAATTAAGTTGTCGTGTCTCTCATATACAAACTCGATCCAAGGGACAAGATATTGCATACCTTAACCGTGATTTAACTATCGATACATAGATGATCGTGAGTTAATTGACGCGTTAAAAAACATTAGTTCACCAACAGCGTGACAACGTCTTCTTCGTTGATTAACAACAACCGCAAAGCGCGCAAAGTTAGCGGCGGAACAATAAATTGTCCTGAGGCAATTAGTTAGTGTGTTAATAAATATTAGGATATTAACACTCAAATGGTAGCATTTGCAGTACTTGGTCGCTAATGATGGAATAGATTCATTACAATCCCTGTGGTTATTGGAAAGTTACTTCCCAGGTATGGGAAGATTTGCCAGGCATAGGGGTAGGATGACCTTTATCCCCACACTTGATTATGCAAAAACACTTGTTGCTCAACCATGATAAAACTATTTTAATGTGTCAAAGGGTACTGTGCATATTTCGTTCCATATTCCACGCGAGGTATATACTTTTTCCCGTTCGTATTGGATCCCATCCTAATTCTCCTCTACTCGTAAAGAAACAATGATAATTTCTGAGGGAACTTGTAGTTGTCTTATGCCGGACGGAAATTTATGCGTCGGGATTAACACGATGAGGTTTGAATCATCAAAAAAATTTTTAAACAAGCTGATGACGCGCGGTGTTTTAATGAGCCATATCTCCCGTTCGGATGCAAGAATTTCTGACGTGCATATGACGGCACTTGTTGGAGTCTGTTAATCATGGATAATCAGTTGATGCAGGCAGCAGAAGAGAAGGTGAACAGACAATTTTGCTTGAGACTTTATTTACGAAAAATAAAGCTTCCCACTAAAATGAAAATACGAGGCCAATAGCGTCAAACCAAAGCTTCTAACTGACCGAGATTTCTCTAATTAGGTTAGCTCATTTTGTCACTTTATTTATTACACTTGTGGTTTCAAATTTGTATGCGTGTTCGTTTACTCGTCGGACACTCACTATTAGTCGTCACTTTCTCTGCTGCTGTAATTAAATCATTGTTATATCAATAATGGAATCTCACACACCTAAACTAGCTCGACAGCGACTAGAGGCAATTAGAAAATATCTTCCAGTTCGTGATTCTGTCAAGCAGCAACTACAACAACGTCAATAAACACAAGAAGAATTTGCCGAAGAAACAGAACAATTATTCAAACCTGCTACAAAGGCTACCGAAGGTCTTTTTCCCACGTTAGAGCAAACAGCTAGCAGAGAGAACTAAGAAAACAAAACAGATTCTACGAGAACATCCAGGTGAAATAGTCACTGCTCAACCAACGCGAGAATTAGAAGAAATACTTGACGGTATTGAACAAGTTCGTGTTGAAATAGGTGATATAAAGGAACGTATATACAGAACCAGAACAAGAAGAACTAGAACAAGAGCAAGCAAGAGCTATAATTAATGTGAATGATAAATTTACTGGAGAGACTACTAACCAGATTTTAAAAAAAAAACAAAAAAAAAACATGACAATAGAAATGATATACCTATGTTTGCCGCCGTAAGTTTTGATAAAAAAAAATTGAACCCCGAGTACACTGATGATGTTATAAGTCGTGAAACTTGGTACAAATGGATATTTTTTATATATTACGGAGTCAGCCAGGCCCAAAATAGTGACGCAAAATATATTGCATTTAGTAATGGAATAGATGATTATTTTTTACGGTTACAACGAGAACAACAACAACAACAAAAGGAACAATTACGACAACAGCGACAACAACAAATGCAACAACAAATGCAACAAATAGCACAACAACAACAAATAATACAACAACAATGAGAACAAATACCGCAATTATTACAACAATTAAAACAATCAGACAAGAAAATACAACGACAACAAAAACAACAACTACAACAAGAACACCAACGAATAGTACAACAACAACAACAACAGGAGGCAAAACAACAACTACAGGAAGAAGAATTGCGACGAGAACAACAACAACAACGAGAACAAATACCGTAATTATTACGACAACAATTGCAACAATCAGAAAAGAAACGAAAACTAGCACAACGGCGACAACAAAAACAACAACAAAAAAAGCCCAGTCTAATAACAGGTGAGGGGGAAGAATGGCAAGACGTTCCCGGCGAAACTTGAAGTTGTATAGGTACAAGGAGAAGTGGCCTTATTACTCCATGTCCTGATAATGTTCTTGCCGATGTTGATCGACTAGAAATTTTAATCGGTGGAAAACGAGCCGGTAATAATTCCCCAGAAGTCATCAATGAAGCAGCTGCTATTTGTCAACGATTATTTACAGGCGGTATCATGGAAGTTGGTATTTATCGGGCTGTCCTCGATGAAATAATTGATGATTAGGGTATACAATTAGATACAATGACTAAAATAAGATGATCGTACATAATACTCAACGCAGACCAACCATGGTCAGGGTGATGAATTCAAGATTACCAGTATACAAAGCGATCTACGGTGATGGACTCGGTGATGTTGTTCAGGGTTTATTAAGAAGGTTAGCCCCCAAAGCGATACCTATTGCAAAACAATTATCAATGAAATCTATTGACGTTGTTCGTAATAAAGGTAGTTGTGCTGTTGATGATGTTGCTAGCAAAGCATTCTCAGCGATCAAAGAAAGACTAGCACAATTAATACGACGAAAACCGCAATCAGTAAAATTGCCCACCACTCAGGTCATGCCTGCAAATGTTAGTAAAATAATAAATCAAGCTGCAAATCAAAAACTATCAGCGATGACATCGTCATCGGCGTTGCTATCGATGTCAAAAAAGGAAAAAAAAAAATATAACTGCTAGTCTGATAGCAGGAAGTGGTCTTCATGTTAGACGATAATAAAGATGTTCAAACGTATATCTGATTCTGCATTTGACGTGGACGCACCAGTTCTCAAAGATGAGTCTGTGCCCGATTATCAATATTATTCTTATGATGCACGTGCACCTGACGCGCATGGAAGAATCGAATTACAAGTTCAGGATACTGTTACGTGACAAGGGCTCTTACTCAGTAACAAAGAAAAGAGTGAAAGCCAACAAGCTTTGTATATTTTATCAAAATAATTTATTTTCCTAGAAAACAATATAAAAATTGGAAAATAGGACTACGGTTTGTGAATATAATCCAAAATTTAAGCCTAAGAATGAAAAATACAAGTTCTATCACTAAATAGTTCTATTAGAATCCAGGTTTGAATCTCGACGACATACAAATATGGAAGGCGATGGCGTCAGATGTGGTCCATGTACGAATATGAACAATTCCTCAATTGAATCACAGTTTTTGTTTCCGAATAATTCCAGAATAAATTTCCATGAATATCTTTCAGAATTTTTTTATGAAAAGGTCCACTTGTTGATTTTCCTAGAGAAGAAATTATTAAATCCAAAAAACAAATGAAAAACAAACAATCTGGCAACAAATAAAAAAACACCTTGTTCCTTCAAGATGTTAAAACGACTCTGACAGAAAAATATTAAGAATGCGTATTTAAACCCCAGAAACATGATTTCAGTCTCCAGCTAGGTCGTTGCCTAGCAACAAATGAATGCCCTCAACGGGTAAATTAGACACTTTTCCGACTGTCACAGGTCCTGAAACTAAGTCTGATGACAAAATTACAAAATGGAGAGGAACATTAACAAAGCCGCACTCTACTCCCTGAATGAGAACACTCTCATTAGAACAGGACTTCTCAGAAGAAGGCAAAATACCTGACACTAAAAGACTCTGAGAAGCTCCTGTATCCCTTAAAATTTTAATAGGGACAGGATTGGGCGAATCACCCAAGAATGATATAGAACCCTTCGACATGAATGGTTCATAATTCTCCATAATAAAATCAGACTGGGGTTTATGAGACCCAACAAATGTATTGCTTTCAATACATGACCGTGACCATGACCTCTTAGAAATAAGAGCATTTGGGATAGGTCTATCTTGATTCTGATGCCTATATTTCAACTTGAAGCAATCAGACATGACGTGTCCTTTTTTCTTGCAATAGGTACGCGTAGGCAGAGACAAGGATTTTGAATCAAGTTTATCAGAAGCTTGACTTTTAGAGGTTGTGCCAGATTGAATTTTAGGAGGAGTGGTATTAGGCTGAAATACCTTTCTACCAGTAGACTGCTGAGTGAAAATTTTGCTTACAACAGGATCTTTATGAGTTAAAGAATACTCATCGGCAGCAAGAGCAGCATTTCCAAGGTTTCGATCTTATGCTTTTCAAGATGAGTTTTAATGTAGTAATGGATACAGTTTTTGAACTCTTCAAGTAATACAAGTTATTTGAGACTTTCATAATCATGTTCATCTTTCTTGCCTAAGCACCATCTCTCAAATAACTGCTCTTTTTCTCTTGCAAATTCAACATGAGTTTGTCCAGATTCTTTCTTATAGTTTCTGAATTTTTGCTGATAAGCCTTAGGGACTAACGCATAACCCCTTAAGATGCACTCCTAAACCAAATCATAGTCAGAACTCTGTTGTAATGATAGGGATGCATAGATATTTCGGGCTTTTCCAAAAAGTACACATTGCAATAATTGAGTCCAATGCTCCCTTGGCCATTTCAAATTTTCAGCAACTGTTTCAAAATAAATGAAATATTTGTCAACTTCCTTTTCGCTAAAAGGGGGAACAAACCTGATATTTCTTGTAATGTCAAAACTTGAATATGTATGTGGAGTGGGATCGTGCATTTCACTTGCCAGCTCAAATTCTTGCATTTTAATTTGAAAATCCCTTTCATCCTTCTCTTTTTCAAATTGTAACTGTTTATCGTTCTCCCTCTCCTGTCTCTCTCTCTCTCCTCTTTTTCAAATTGCAATTGTTTATCTTTCTCCCTCTCCTGTCACTCTCTCTCTCTCTCCTCTTTCTCAAATTGTAATTGTTTATCTTTCTCCCTCTCCTGTCTCTCTCTCTCCCTCTTCTTTCTCAAATTGCAATTGCAATCGCTTTTCTTCAAATTGCAACTGCATTTGCTCTTTCTCTTTCTGAAGCTCGAGCTTCCTTAACTCTACCTCCATTTTGTATTTCATTTTTAATTATATCACTTTAATGTCAGTGTCTGTTATGGACTTACTGACTGATGCCAAAACACTTTTATCAAAAATATTTTACCCCACCAAATATTGGATCAAAATATTTTTAATTTCTTGTTTCGTTAAGGAAGATCGTACTTTCTGGCAAGTTCAAGCAACTCATCTTTTTTCAGACTATAGAACTGCTCCTGAGTTGGATTAGAAAGAAAAAAATCCACTTTTGATGACATTGTGAATGAAAGCCTGTTGTTTTCACTAAAGATTTCAAACAAAATGTAAAATAGTACTTGGGATTTAGAAACTAGGGGAATTTAAATTTCAAAAAATACTTTTCTGAAATATTTAACCAAAATTCACATATCCCAAGGACGAGCGTCCCAATTTTCTTTGTTACGTGACAAGGGCTCTTACTCAGTAACATAAAAAAGAGTGAAAGCCAACAAGCTTTGTATATTTTATCAAAATAATTTATTTTCCTAGAAAACAATGGAAAAATTGGAAAATAGGACTTACGGTTTGTGAATATAATCCAAAATTTAAGCCTAAGAATGAAAAATACAAGTCCTATCACTAAATAGTTCTATTAGAATCCAGGTTTGAATCTCGACGACATACAAATATGGAAGGCGATGGCGTCAGATGTGGTCCATGTACGAATATGAACAATTCCTCAATTGAATCACAGTTTTTGTTTCCGAATAATTCCAGAATAAATTTCCATGAATATCTTTCAGAATTGTTTATGAAAAGGTCCACTTGTTGATTTTCCTAGAGAAGAAATTATTAAATCCAAAAATACAAATGAAAAACAAACAATTTGGCAACAAATAAAAAAAAACACCTTGTTCCTTCAAGATGTTAAAACGACTCTGACAGAAAAATATTAAGAATGCGTATTTAGAACCCAAAAACATCATTTCAGTCTCGCGAGATGGGTCTTGTGGTCTCTTACTACAAGACATTTATCACGTACGCCAGTGTAGCCCCAATTAAGAACCAATAATAAAAAAAACGTTGTTTACACATGGTGATCATTCAAGCAAAGTATGGCCTTGATACTGACCAATCATTTCAACGTCCTGTTTACGAGCTTCCCAACCCAAGACGAACTAGGTTAGCTAAAAATAATTATCATGCAACACGTTTCACGTCTTACCTAAACAACTTTTACTAAAAGAAAATATCGAATTACTGAAAAAGAATTTCGAATCCCATGAAAATATTCATTACAATAAAATGTAATGAAACAAAAATAAAATAAAAAGAATTTTAAAACTAACACACAAACAATTTAATTACATTTACGTAACAACACAAACATATGTTTCTTGCCCGCTGAGGGAATGATTGAAGTAGAAGGTAGACTTTTAAAATTAGATAATACAGATGACGGAATTGGTAATTGAGTTGGTTTTGTTAATAATGGTATTATGGCGTTGTTCGACAGCGCTACATATATTATCGACCGGAGAAATATTGAATCAATTCAGAAGGACGTCGAAGTTGCCACGACGATACTTGGTCTTGCAAGATACAGCGATGATTACTCGAGATCAGCTGGTCCATCAATGATGTTTGCAAAAGATACAAATGATCATCCAGAAAACAGAAATATAACAATGAATGCAGATGGAACTGAAGTTGCATCAATGAATGAAAACTTCAACTTGGGATTTGCATCACGCCGAGCAATGTTGAACGGTGAAGGAGAGTTATAATACGCAATTCCACTATCATATATCTTTGGATTTTACAGAAATGCTAGAATAGTTCTGTTTGGTGCTAAACACACAGTGGCACTTGTTAGAAACTCCACCGATAATGATGCGATATGGCATGATGCTGCAGTTGATGCAGGTAAAGTAATACTAACAAAACTTTCATTGTGGATGCCAGTAATTACTCCATCGATTGCCGAAGAACAACGGTTGCCCTCTTTTATGGAGCAGGGTGGTAAATCGACATTATCATGGTTGACGATGACCACAGATAGTATCAAAAGTAATGTTGCCGGTTTATTCACATGGCGGATAGCATCACAGAAAGGCATTTCTGTGCCACGACATATATTCATCGCGTTTCAGGAAAATGCCAGAGTAGATTCGCAGGTACGAAATCCAATGGAGTTTGATACGCTTGGAGTTAGTGAAGTTTCCTTGAGGATAAATGGACATCAAGAACGTTATGAAGAAGTGTTGATGAACTTGGATAACAATTATGTTGCACTTGCTTATCATCGTTTGATGACATCCATGGGACGTGATCAAGATACTGATACTGGTTTATAGATATCTCAGCGTAATTTTACAAAACTGTATCCGATCTATTACTATTCACTGGAACATTTGGAATTATTCAGGCAATCAGTTGTTGATATATATTTTCGAGCGCGTGTAACACGGGTACCTGCTGCGGTACCTGGTCCACCAGTTATTCTTGGTGGTTACAGGGCGATCGCTGTTATACTCTCAGATAAAACAATGCTACTTGAAGGTGTTTGTGGACAAATGAGAGTTATTGACGCTCCAGTAGGAAACAAGTAATTAGATCGCTCATGATATTATAATGTCACATCATCATGTTAGTGTCAGTCTGACTCCTGGTCAGATTATAAAACTACAATCAGCAATAAAAGAATATATTTTCACTGGTAACATTGTCATGAATCGAAACAAAATTACCGACCTTGGAAATCCGTCCACGGACGCTGACGCTGCAACGAAAAAATACGTTGATTATCAAGAATCCAAGTTTTTGTCAGTTAACTGTGGTGCAATGCGTGCAATTCTCGATATGAATAATAATGGAATTAATAATCTCAGAACACCAGAATCGGATTTCGACACTGCAATAAAAAATATGTCGATGATATCAACATCCCGACGATGACATCGTTAACGACAATCAATGATGGAATGACCACATTCAGATCTGAGTTTACTAATCACTTACAAACGTTTTTGAATTTTCGTAGAAAAGTGAATAGATCCATTAATGAATTTTTTGGAAATCGAGCTGTTATTGATATTAAACTCGATGACATAAAAAAATACCGACAGTGTAGTACTTACAGCAGCGTCTGGATAAGCATTATGGACACCACTCAATAAATCCATTAAACATCGTGCTGAGGTTACCGGCATATACAGATTCTCAGTACTCGGCGATACAACATTTAAAATATCTACGACAATTTCACTGCGGTATCCACTCCTGACTCCGTCAGGTGGATCTTCTGGATCTATGTTAGTGGTACTAGATCAAAACGACGAGGAAACATTTGTAGTGTGCCAGAAGAAAAAAGCTTAGGCTAGTTGTATTGTTGACGTCTTCAATTATTTGCTAAACTACCACCTACTTAAAATATAATGAACCAGTCGATTGATATTCAACTTTTTAGATACAATCAAGTATGTGAGTGGCATAGACAACTGAAAAATATCATCGACGATTATGCAGTAAAAGTAAAAAATATCGAGACGTGTCGTTGTTACTGACATAATTGTATACTCTGCATCTGCTGTCATCGCTGGAACAGTAACGGTCATCGGTGCATTGTCAGCGTCATACGTGATATCACCAATAATAGGAATTGGTGTTGCCGTTATAACCGGTGTTGCTGATATTCTTAATATAATCGCAAAGAAAATATCAACGTGAGCGGTTGACAAATTGCACGAGTATACAATAAGGTTACATACAGCGACGCTGGCATACTCCAAATTATCGTCGTTGATATCATCAGGTCTCAACGATGGAATAATATCAGATCAAGAGTTCGCAGAAATGATCCTGATTTTTCAATCAGGGATTTATCATGAGGCAACGACTGTGTCAAAACCTACAAATAATAGACACCCGATAGAATCAGGGGTTTAAAATCCTGATTTATAATCCTGATTTAGAATCAGGGCTAAGATAATAATGTCAACGTCGAACAAATTACTACAATAGATCGTCGCTAATACAGCACCGTTAAAGACTACAATGATATCAGGAAGCTCAACCAATCATGAATTTAGAGCTAGCTTTCCAAGTGCGATCCCATCCAAAGAAATAGCGCTAGCACACTTACGAGTTTATTACAGTTGGCCAAATATTAGATCAAATTCGTTTGGTGGATTACAGCCAAATAATTCACTGGTATTTGCAAATAAGAATAAACCTGATGGGTTGGCAAGTTGTGAGTATACCTACGGGCAGTTATCAAACAGAACAGATCAACGATGAATTTCAGCGCAGAATCAAATCTACTACAGGAAAAGAATCTGAGATAGCTATTATTGTTCACGAGCTAATGTTATCAGCCGCGATTGAAATAAATTATTTCGATTATGCTGTAGATATATATCAATCATCGATCAGATCTGTGTTAGGATGGCCAGAAGCTCCACCGATTTATCAACGACCACCAGAGCCGAAAAAAAGATGATTTTGTTTTTACAATGAAGCGAATATTTATGAAGTATCCAGAATATCGAAGAAATTATTCATAGAAGTATTTTGACTGAGATTTACAAAATTTTTCTCAAGACGGTGAAAAGATTCCGAATATAAAGAATATTTAACTATTACTCACAAAGATAATACTAAAGGTGTTCATACAAAACATATTAAAGCATTTGCAGAGGCAATTGGACTTGAATGCGCTCAAACACTCGCCAATATAAAAATGTTTTCTAACATAGCACAACATTACAGCGATGATGTAAAACAACAGATTATTGAATCGGTTCAACATCTAATGCAGGTTCTCTCAGACTTAAAATATGTTAATAAGGTTATCATTGAAAATGTAAAATCAGACGATGATTTGAAACAGTTATTGTTAAAACATTATGGAAGAGCAATTAACTTAGATAATGTGGATTTAATTTTACCTGATCTTTACATTGAGATAGGACAGGCAATTGGCGACATCATCAATAAAAATTTTCCAAGAATTATGGAGGCATGGAGAAAAATAACCCCGCCAGCAGGTATTCTCGAACACAACAATGATCCATACGTTGGAGGTCGTCATATTTCACCGGCCATTTTAAATATTACAATCTCAGTCAACCTTGTATGTGATGTAATTGATGGCAGCTATCACGTAGATCTTGAAAAATCCAGTCAGGCCCAGTAAGGATACTTTTATAAACATTTACTCCACAAGTCCCACCAGGATACTTGAATGTATCAGAAACAATTAATCCTGTTTATCTAAAATGTCATAATCCGCTATTATCAAGGATACATTTCAAACTTACTGACCAAACAGGACGCGTGTTAGATTTGTGAGGAGAATTATCGATTATAAATTTGTATGTACGTCGTACGTAGAACGCGATCATTAAAGACCATGATCATTTTTTGTAAAACAAAAAAAAATCTTTCAAATAAATTATCTGAATAAATATTATAATCTGATATTTTTTTTTTACTCTAGTCAGAATTGAATTATCCGTCGAAAGAGTCAAGGTTTTATACTTTCACCAGTGACTTCGTCACTGTGTTTAGCTGTTGCCATAGTCACGATGACAGTGTTAGTTTCGTTGTCACTACAGTCACGGATGACAGCGCTTTCACAATCATCACTGGCATTATGGATCGTTTCACAAACAGACATAATCTCCCTCAACTGTCTTATACGAGCGTTCACAATCTTTATTGTTTCGTATTCGTTAGACAGTTCTGATCTAATTTTATCAATTGCGTGGGCGAGTGGAACAAATAGTTTAACCAGCATATCTGTAACTGTTGCCAAAGATGGCATCAGTGATCGTTGCAATAATTTAATGAATCTATAATCAGCTGGTAATTTATATCTATTTTCTAATCTTCGTTGTTGTAGTGATTCAAAATCACAAATAATTTTTTCAGAATTAAGTTCATCACAACTCTTTATACCGTCATGTTATAATTTTTGAATTGCAGAAATAATAGCATTAATATTTTCATGATACATTATATAATAAATATTTGTTTAAAATAAAAGAAATATTTTACACAACCATACAAATGCATTACTTACCTGTTCACATATAATTCCACTTGGAGAATGACCACGAAAAAATTTCTGGCTGCCTTTAATAGCGTTATTCAGGAAATTCCATGATGAGTCATTCTGGAAATTCAGCGTAGGCGTTATTATCTTTTGCCTCCTAGAAAAGCACATGATCGAGGTATTCTTGAAATTCCTCGTAGGCGTTATTATCTTTTATCTTCTAGAAAATCACGTGATCGAGTTATTCTGGAAATTCCGCGATGAGTCATTGGAAATTCCGCGCAGGCACTATGACTCTATAAAAGTCAGCCAGAATTTTATTTGTGGTCATTCTGCAAGTGGATTTGTACGTGAGAAGGTAAGTAAAAATATTTTTATTGAACTTAGTATTATGTTAACTACCTGACAGACTGAAACAATTGTAGTTATCCTAAGAGATATTACTTCACCACTTAGATATTTTTATCGGGAGTGGCAGCGTACTTAAATATTATTAACTGTGTATGTTTCTTTGAAAATGCCGATTTGGTTATATTATCTGCGACATATTTTACTGAAGCACCGTAAATATCTAAATATTTAGCAGCTGCCTATATCGATGGAAATATTTATTCGCCTGTCTCTACATTCGTAGATACAACTGACCTTGGAGAATTATCATTGTCACCGGTTCCTCCGAATTTGCAATTCTGACTTTGTGTAACAGCTTGCAAATTATTTAAAGAGTTATCCTTTGGATCTGAATTAATATGAGCAATTACAAGTCCATCTTTGATCAATCCGTAATAACATTCGTAGATAAATCTATGACAAAGTTATATTTTTTTCCCAGCAAGGAAGTTGAGATAATAAGTATTATTGACAAAATCGACTGGTGTTTTAATCGCAGTACCTAATTACATCTCAAGATGCCCCATAATCCTATATATATATATATATATATATATATATATATATATATATATATATATATATATATATATATATATATATATATATATATATATATATATATATATATATATATATATATATATATATATACTTCAATTTAAATATATTTGCCTTAATTATAATATGGAGGTGTTAGAGACATTATCCGCAATTAAGCCCTCTAAAGCTAGATTCGATCTTGACAAACTGTCGAATCCTAAAAGAATTTTCCATGTAAGATCTGGCTTTAACGAATAGGGATGAAACTGATCGTATCCGTGAAGCCAAGAAGGATTTTCGCGACGATGGTGCAGCTCATGTGTGGTGAACATTCAGAATTATTGCAATTATCGATACTAGAATGAATGACGAGCGAGCAGCAAAGATTATTATCTATCTCGACAATCAAAAATATTTTATTCTAATAAAATTTATTGTAAAGAGAGACGACGACACTTGGATTATCCGTGACGAACGTGACCCTGTCCGTGTACATACTGGAAATATTGTCACGTCAAATAAAAATTCTAAACCAGGAATGTTGACTGGTATTGACAAACCATATTATGAACGAGCATATCCTGTAACTTCAGTTGTTTATGCAATGTATCCGCTAAATGATAAACCTAGCATTGAGGATCTCAAACCGATGAGAATATCAAGGCTAACTTGTGTAGCTGGGCGAATTACAGAACACTTCACAAACGCGATACGTGTTAATTGTTTAACGGATCTAAGACGTACAAAAATAAATTAATGGGCAGCAACAGTTAAAGATATCGGAGCGTCTATCAAAGACATTGCTGAGCTGGGAAAAAATTGAAATTCCCAATAACAGTGGAGACGTTAACTGGAGAGATTTTATACAAATCGAAACATGAATCAAGAGGATCTCTGATAGAAATTATTGATCATAACGCACATGCGTGGACATCGGCCGAAACAATATTTGGCCTTAACAATATTTGCACGAGACAGAACAGTTAAATTTTATAATGATTATATATTTGACTTTATCAGAAATATCAGTAAGAGTTACCCTGTATCCGTGTGGTTATTTCAAAGTTGAGAATCCGTAAACTATGATCAGTTTGTACGGCCTAATGGCGATATTGATCGTACAGAATCACTCCATGAAGAAATGAAAAATCTTGAATTAAAATATACTAATAATGCTAAAAAATTACTGAATAATTGATTTTCCGTTCTGTCAGTTGCTGCTCACTTTGCTTAGGAAAAAATTCATGGTCACCGACACGATTGGAATTTCTTGAAGATATTCAAAGCAGATGCACCGAGTACGGACACAGCGGATTATGGTGTATTAGATACGATTGTAAGGATGTTATCTCGTTTGATATAGTAGCACGAATCTGGCGAGTCTATGTGTGGGTGTCAAAACAACCACATCTGAACAGTTGTTCAGGAATAATATGTTCTTGAAGATATTCAACGCAGATGCATCGATTACGGACATATTAAATACGATTGTAAGGATGTTATTTCGTTTGATATAGTAGCATGCTATCCTAGAATTTTTCTTGGATACGGAGAGTGTTCTGAGTGTTTTAAGAGATTTGGACATCCAACACACGAGATGACCAGAGTTGCGATAAATGGACCCTTACCAGATTTTGATTTGATCGGATTCGAATGTATTAAATCGTTTTCGTTTGCGGAAAATCTCCATCCAATTACTTATGCTTGGTTTGGCCGTCATTTCGCAGAAAAATATTGGGCTCCAATAGTATTATTAAGATATATGCTTGATAATAAAATTTTAATATCGTTGGTTGTAAGTGAAGCGATAATATCGTATCATTCACAAGAACAAATTTGGTTACCAAAACCCAATCAAAAATAATTACCGATAATCCTGATGAAATTGACTATGAAAATAAAGTGGCAAAAGATCTCGGCAAAAAAAAAAATAATCGGTAAGTTTACTCAGGGTAGTTTGTGTGATCATAAACAACATTTTACAAGATTAATTATGGACGATGCCGAACTCGATTTTATAATTGCTGATACAACAGAGAAAGGTACATTTATAAGTCGAAGTAATGCTTATTTGCCTGATGGAACTAAATTAGGTACAATTGTGAGCTATATTGATGGTGTGTCACCGCAGCTTACTCATTTAAGATCTCCGATGTTAGCATATGTTTCGACAAATTTATTTTCGATGACAAACAGATTTCCTGATACCGCGGTTAGGGTTGCCACATAATCATTTTATATAAATAAAAAATATGCGGATTTATTAAAACAATTACTTGACCCTGATGCATCATGCGGAGAATGCAACATAACACGAGAAAACATACTTAGTTATTCTGAATCTGCCGACGTTGAAATTAAGGGGATATATTGCAAGAATAATAATCAAGAAGTAAAATCATCAACACCATCGTTATAAGATCCTGTGGCCAGACATAAAACCGTTTATCTTAATGAATGCGGTGGTTCTGGTAAAACAACGCGTGCGATTGAATTATTCCTGAACAACTGTTCCGATGTGATTGTTTTGACAGCCACACATAGGCTCGCCAGAGAAATGAATGAACGAGGAGTAAAATCTCAAACTTATCATAGTGTCTTTAGATGGAACGGGGATGAATGGACTCCATTGTGGATGGGTGATAAATACATTCCGAAAATTATCTGGGATGAAATCTGTACGGCATCGTTGGAAGTATTAAAAATATTTCTTGATTGGTTATTAACGATATTGTGATAATATATGTTGATCATAGTCAACAGCCGCTTTTTGTTGGACGGTCTCCACATGAGTGGCTGAAAACCTTTGTAGATTATTATGAGGATATAACCAATGATCATAGAGCTATTAATGAACTACTGAAAGAATTTAAAAAAGTTAATCAGACTGCAGCCAGATAAAATACAGTGCGGGATCATGCGTGAAGTAATTCCAGAAACACCTATAAATAACTTTTGGAATTTGTGGAGGCCTGCTGATTTGATAGTTGCAAGTAGAAAGATAGGTCGTTATATACTTCAACAACAATTATTTATTATTTCTGTTACATAAAGAAAAATTTTCAAATCTAACTGTACCGTTGTGTTATCGACCAGCAGATACTCGACGACAGAATATTGAAGTTGAGATTCCAGGTTGCGGTGATAAACAAAATCTTGTGTTAAATTATATTGTTTTATTTCTTGTCAGTGCAGTCGAGAGCTCGTTAACGATGGACAAAACTCCATGAACACTAGGATATGCCATAACAATTTATTCGTCAGAGGGATTAACTGTTTCTGATACAAATATTTGGAATTAATAGTAGTCTTGGTCACACACGCCAAAATGTAATGCTGACCTGTCTTGAATGTAATCGACGTAGGGGTGCCATTTTACAACTGTGAACGCGGTGGTAATTGTGTGTCTTCAGGAATTACTTGTAATTGTTCGCATACAAATCCACGCTGAGGAGCAGTTGAACCTAGTCTGTAGACTGCAGGTCTACCCGTGGATCTTACCACGCTGGAAATTTTATATGTGGTCACACTCCAAATAGGATCAGTTGCTCTTTTTTACGCCCTTCAAGTTCACCAGCTTCATATAAATATCTTACAGTCACATTACCTAGTACTGGTTGTTTTGAGGAAGAGTCTCGTCGTTGTATTGGTATATGTTTCTTTGTGATTACATTGGTAGTCTTCATAGAAGTTGCACGAGTAATTTCATTATTTAAAGCAGCTATCACACTTGGTAGTCTTGCAACCCATTCACGAGATCTCTTGTCTTTCTGAACTATTTCCTTCGCATACTGATACCCAAATAACCGATCAGCAAGTGTTCGATTAAATCTTTCAATGATTGCCTGATCGCTATGAATTGCGGTGTGTCCTCGTCTAATTTTATCGTTATGTTTTTTCATCAAAGATGATACTGCACCAAGGAATTCCTTGCCAGGATCAACCTGTAGTATTTGCGGCCATCGCAAGGTCCTCGTTGATAAATTCGTTCAAACTCAGACGCAACTTCACTTGCTGTCCTTGTTGATAGTGGTTCTGCTGCTTTATATCTACTTGCAACGTCAAAGACAGTTAACGCGTATTTGTATGTGAGTGATTGACGTCTATCAGTTGTAATAGTATCGTGTGGTAAAAACAAAATATCTACTGGATGAACTTCATTGAGATTACTGACATCAAAATGTGACTACTGAATTGTTTTAGGTGGTGGTGGATATATTTGCCATGTTGCCTGTCGTGCTAATAATTTGCAGCAACAGAATTTGAGACATTTGCCGCATCAGCAAGTTTACTAATCGCTACTCTACCCCTCCAATATCCTCTTGGGCTATAATAAACTGTTTTCAATAATAATAATAATAATAATAATAATAATAATAATAATAATAATAATAATACTAATTATAATAATAATCGGTTGATTAATTACCGGCCCCTAACACTAGTTAACTTTCATTACAGATTTTACTAGGAAGCTAGCAAGTTTTTCTCGGAGATTTATTTTTTGTGGAATTCAACGAGTGAATCAACTTCATATCTGCAATATGTCGTTGTTGCAAATCTTTATTTTTATACGCAACATCATGAGCTTGATCAATTGCGTTTAGTGGATACTCTCCAGGTCTTGGTTGGTCTTGGTTATCGAGTCGGATATCAAGTCGAGTTCCAGGACCACAATAATTATATCAGGATACTTAGCCCATGGAGCTCCTGGTAATGTTCCCAGTGAAGCAGTGATATCTCCACCTGTTTTATTAGAGATAAATTTGTATTTTTTGTACCACATTTTATACAGTTGCCTGTAAGTGCACGCTTTTTATTCTTCGTTGTTATTGTTGTTAATCTGCTGGTTGGGGTGGGGTCTCTGCATTGAACGCAATATAAATTAATATTACTTATTATATTTTTACAACATGGATATTATTGAGTTTTCAACGACACGAAAACAAGAGCCAGTCAAGCATCATCCAGCACTAACAGATTCTATCAGAGCAATTATATTTGGCCCGTCTGGGTCTGGTAAGACGCAATTATTACTTAATCTGATAATGCGATGGCTCAAGTTGGATAAGTTATATTTAGTGGCACCATCTGTAGATGATCAACGCTGTTATGAAGTACTTAAAGATGTTAATGAAAACGCAAAGTTGCTGGATGAAGACGGCAATGATATTATCGATTTTATCACCGATATTGATGAAGCTCCATCTGTGGATGATCAGGATGGACGCATTAATAATCTCGTAGTATATGATGATGTGATGCTAGACAAACAATTAAATCCAGCTCGGATATGTTCTCGAGGCAGACACAAAAAATATATGTTACCCAGCGATATACACAAATACCTAAAATGATCAGAGATAACTGTAATATTTTAGTTGTGTTTAATTCAGTCGATACCCATACACTAAGAAACATCCATCAGACTTGGTGTTCAGGGGATATGGACATGATTAATTTCAAAAACCTTTTTTTAAAAGCACAAGCTACCCCACACGGATTTATTACAATAAATTTACATGACCCCAGATCTAGGTATCGTGAAGGTCTTGATAACATTTGTGGTTGACACTACAGTAGCAGAGACGATGACGACCAATAGTGAGTGTCCGACGAGTAAACAAAAAAATAAATAAATAAATAAATAAAGTAACAAAATGAGCTAACCCAATTAGAGAAATCTCGGTCAGTTAGAGGCTTTGGTTTGACGTCATTCACCTTGTATTTTCATTTTAGTAGGAAGCTTTATTTTGTCGTAAATAAGGTCTCCAGAAAAATGGTCTGTTCACCTTCTCTGCTGCTCAGACGTAGGGGAGCATTGATGAGCGCAGATGAGTATAATTCGTAGATTCCCCATCGTGGTACTAGATTATATGCCCTAGTTTAACACAAGTGTTAGAAATGTATGTACTGTGGTGTATTATATCGTTGATGATAAAATCTGGTTCAGACTGATCCATGACAAGTCTATTACTTACACGTGTGTAGTCTGTGGATGTTCCTGTGCAATACTTTCCTATTATTCTCCGTCTAATATGCTTGGTGATGGAAACATCTTTGCGAGATGTAGCAAGGAATGGCTCAGGAAGCCAAACTTTTTTCTCTGCATTGTGTGTGATAACTGATTGAAACGGTAGGTTCATGTGTTGGATGACTATGGAGCCCACTCACCACGTCCAAGAGAACTCACATGGTAACACACAGCCATATCAACTAAAATAATATCGACTGGATTGTAAACTGTGTTTGAAAGATCGCCATGACCATTCTCCAGAAAAGATAGTTGGAAGTCCTCGGGAAGACGTTTTTGGTGTTGGTTTTCGTTTATTAATTTTTCGGGCAAAATAATGATAACACTGATGTGTATCTGAATACATTTCTTGTCAAATTTTCAACACCATCAAGACTGCAAAAGTGCTTAAATCAGACTGATTTCACTTTGCCTTGAAAACTTTATGATCTGTAGCAATCAAAGTTGGGAAGAACACATACTTTCCTAATATTCTCCGTCTAATATTATTGTTGATGGAAAGCAATTGCGCCTTATAGTCACCGGAATAAAATGTAACAGCGTTTCGTGACGGAAATTGTAAATTAGCCGACCACGTCTAGGCATCGTACTGTTGCTACTGTTTTCCATATCTGTATTTTCATGCATTGTCATATTTACCATGTCTGTATTTTCCTGTATCATGAATAACTTACTCGGTTATCTATGTGATGATAATTGACGTCTGCAGTGACCGTAGAGCACGGCAACATCAATGAGTGTAGCAAATGACATTATTTTCCCACTGAGATACCTTCGCACTTTGTCGCTCAAATAAGACCAAATCCACTTGGAGAATTTCTGATGCACTGCCAAACAGTTTAATTCACCGGTTTTTATAGCTGCCAGTAAATTATCGTTGATGTTGTTCGTGACATGAACTCTCTATATCTCTGCGGTAACAGGGTGCACATTGTAGTAGATACTATCAATATTGTCAGAAGCCCAGGCTATCGTGATCGTGACAACAGACACACCGTGACGTAGTTCCATCCGTATTGGATCCATTTTGTCTCCGATAAACTACGCATCTTTCTTTCCGCTAGCTGTCACTTGTAATCTCAGATAGAACTTCTTATCCTGGTCAATAAGGGTTAAAATATATGAATCAGGGGCGTGATTCATTCGTCCATCGTAAACTCGACTAAGTCTCTGAATCTCAAAATACCATGTGGAATAAGATATAAGGAATCGTCAAACTAAAATTCGACGTTGACATTAAAAAAATGCAAATTCTGAAGTTCTGAAAAGTCTTTGAGTGATATGATACTGGGACGTACACGACAATCACGATTTTAATTGATTAATAACCAACAGGGAATAGAAATGTGCCATAACTGTACAATATGGTACAATTTAACTCAGCTTTCACGTTCATTTCTTCTGAAAGTCTCAAAGATTAAACAATGCTGTGTGACTATTTCTACAAATATTAATAAAAACGTTGTAGTGTTTCCTTTGTTTCCTTTGTTTCTTTGTTTTGTTAATCTAGAATTATGGTGTGTACTTACATTATCAAAAATGCTGTGCTGATGATGTCAAAGTATTATTGAATATGTGTTATGTATATTTATTTGCAATGTTTGTTATTTGTTTGTTTGTTTTTTTTTAAAATTATTTCCTTATATCCTATTGTAAAATAACAATGTATGTTGGACTTAACCTTGTCCCGAATCAATTGCATTTATTTCTCGACCTGAATTATGTATTTATTTGTTTTAAATTTTATTCAGTAAGCAAATCATACATAGCTAAAACATGTGTATGCGTTTATTGTCAGGATCATTATTAATAGAAGTAAATATTTTTACTTTGGTCTGGATCTAGAGTATTGGGATTCCTCTACAATTTACTTGGTGTATCTAACATTGTCTAGGTACTATAGTATAATTTTAGTAATAAATTTCAAATAATTACTACCATTTTATTTTGTGAACATTAAGAACTTTCTGGAAGTTTATTTTCCATTAGGTAATTTTTTTTTATAGAAAATGTTAATTGTGACCTGAAGTCAAGTAGAAGACTATATAATCTTGTTACTGAAAATATTAATTTGTACTTAATATCTATCAGAATCAGTTATTGTTTTGTTCATTATTCATTTGGGCTGAAATTTATTTCTTCAAATTGTTCAGTTCAAGTGATTATTTTCTCTGGATATACAGAGTGCTCATCCAAAAAACTTGGACAGAGATATTCACTGGGATTTATAGTGTATTCAATCCTGGAATTATATTACTGTGTTGAAACTAAAGACTGTTGGCACATAAACATTATACCAATCGTCACAGACACATAAACACTTCAGCATTGAACATAATTTGGATTTCTACTATCGAATATTCAGAACTTGGGACTTGTGTCTGTAATTCTAGGATTATTTGGGGATTTAATTCGCAATGCAGTAAGTTAAATTTTCATTTTCACTTTGTATTCTATGGATATAAATGATTTGAGTTTTACAAAGCTTTTTGCTTTTCATTCTTTTCTGGTATTTATGTTAAGAAGGTAAACTCGTAACAGGTCAATGAACTGTTCAGCTGACTTGAAAAGCACATTTCAAGGCTTTTGTTAACAATGATAATATGGTCCATACCTAGGCTGCTTTCCGCTGATGCAAACACATCAGGGGGTAATTGTTGTATAGATGCATTATAATTCCCGTCTATTCGTTTCTTACTTTGATTTGAAATGTAGATTTGTACGTTATCACAAAATGGCGTTACGGCTTCAAATATTGTCATCCTCTTCAATTCTTGTCCGGTATTTTAGTCTGATGAGGGGTGTAAAGGTACTGTCAAATGTTTGTTTAGACATATAGCTTTTCTTTCTCGTCATATATATATATATATATATATATATATATATATATATATATATATATATATATATATATATATATATATATATATATATATATATGTGTGTGTGTGTGTGTGTGTGTGTGTGTGTGTGTGTGTGTGTGTGTGTGTGTGTGTGTATGTGTGTGTGTGTGTGTGTGGTGGCTTATGATAGAACAATCATTAATAAGTTAACCTTACTGGAAATGACCATCTGTTAAAAGTCATGAAGTGGCTGATGAATGTTTCAGTTTGAAAAGTTTATTTTCTCTCGTTTAGCAAATACATTTAATTATGGAGCTTGCTGGCATATTCTCATTGATGCAACATTATGAATAGAACATTATCGTAAATTCACTGGTTATAAAAAAGTACCAAAATAGATAGTCCCTTTCCATTTTAAAAATACTATGCAAATGGTTTTCACTCCTAACATTCAAAGAAATAGGTGCAAATTTGATAGTCTTGCTTTTATTTATTTATTTATTTATTTATTTATTTATTTATTTATTTATTTATGTTTGTCTCTTCATATGTGTATTCATTTCCCTTTCGCTGTTAAAAGAAAAAGATCATGTTGTTTTAATTTTTTGAAATGTCAATATTTGCATTATTTACCCGAGTGTTCATGTATAGAAATTAAGTGAAAATTATCGGATATATATCTTTTTAAGTAGGTAGATAGGTATTTGAGGATACATGCATGTATGTCTTTATGACTGTACAAATGGAGATATATTGGTAGCAACGGATACAGGAATGAGTGAATGGATAGGTTATAGTAAGTATTGCTTATATATAAAGCATCTACCTCTGTACGATTACTTATTTCAAACATGGAATATACATAAAAAACTTTAAACTTTACACGGAAACATTTGGTCATATTTATACGTACAGGCATTACCTTTTGAAATTTACGATCATCTATATGTTGTAGTTATTTCTTTGTGAATGAAAATACTGAAATGCATCTGTCGTGAAAGAGAAAACAAGAACATTGTCTAGATATAATCTTGTTTGCTTACTTTCTTTAATAAAGGATCCGTGAGTGAACGGGATCTGTGATCAAATGCGCTATAATTGTATGATAAATGAATTTAAATTGTGATATCATCTAATTGATTCTTACATCAAAGAACTTCAAAGAAAGTTGAGGGTTTAACAAAGCATTATTATGTCTTTTTAAAAATTAATGTGATTCACAATCTCAGCTTCTGATTTAATGTTTGATGCGTCACACTTTTGAAGTCAGACTTAAAATGTTGGACTTAAGTTAGTAATTCAGAGTTGTAGAAATGTCTTCTGTAGAAATGTAATGGAGTTACTTTTGTTTAGGACTTCAAAAATAAAAGGCTGCCCATTTAAGTCCCAGGCTTCTCCGATATTAAATCTGAGATTGTATGTCCGATGTATAGCCGAAGATCGATCTCTCCTTTACTATATATAGAATATGAACTCAAGAGTTCCTTCAATTTTTCACCACACATGCATGCACACGCCAGCTCATGCTGCGACGTTTATGCCCTTCCATACCCTCTATGTCAAAAAAGTATGGCCAAGCACATTCTGGGTATTTGCTTTTGCCCATCTTTTGGCACGATGCACGATAATATTTACGTCAAAGAAAGTGGCCCTGGTTCATGACTCCTGTTAAGTGCTTTCTACAATGGTCACGTGTAGTGCATTGCATCGTAGCGTTTTTATTTAATTCAAGGTCTGTGTGAATATTATGGTCCTTAAAAGAGAAAAAGGCACTTTAACGTCGCTGTAATGCTTCTTAGTTGCTATGTATTGGTAATTACTGTTATATCTGTCGTATTCTCTTTCACGCTTTAATTATGATTAAATCTATATTCAGAGAGATGAATAATAAATGAACTGAAGATGATGTGTGTGTGTGCGTGTGTGTTTGTGCGTGTGTGTGTTGGCATATCTGTAGATTTTATCTTGGTTATGCAATTTTATATCATTTGGAAAGCTAGGAGTTTTTCAGAATTTATGTTTTACGTATTTTAACATATTTAAATATGAGCATCTCAATGACCTTTCGTGGGACCATTCTTACTATTAGTATGGATCAAAATTAACAAGTGTAGAATCGAGGCAATGTTCATAACACGAAAACATATATAGAGGATCTCAAATGGATAATGATTTACTATTGAATTCACGAAACGATTTGAATAATGTCCATCTTTTGCGAGCCTTGGTGAGCAAATGTTGGACGTAATTCAACGAGTTTCATAAATTTAATATCTAATCATTACCCATTTGAGATTCTTTTATCACATAGTTTTTATTTAAGTAGAAATTATTGAGATAGAAGGAAGAACTAATAATTTCGTTCATTCTGACGGAAGTTGCACCTTTCATTTTTTGGCGTAAAAAATAGTCCCAAACAAAGTTGAACTAGTGTCAACGTTTCAAAATAAATTATTTTTTTCTTACAGTCTGTAAGTCAAAGATCAAGCGTCCTTCCTAATAAACAGAACATTTTTCACAAACAAATACATTTTTCAACAAAATGTCCAATGCTCGTAATGTCACATTTGTTTGATGCGGTACCGGTTAGAATTCAGTTAACGGTCCATGTTTACGTAACCCAAAATGTCATTTTCGCAACTAAACATTACATTCTTGAAATATTCATTTGGAGAAGGTTTCCTGGATGAAGAAAGTGACATATTTGCTGTAATATATTTGGGACCAGATATTTGCAGTATTTGACTTGGAACAACAGAGTACAGAATATGTAAACAAATTTCATTTTGAGTCAGAATTGCATCACATATTTACCCAGTAAATATACAGTGGCTGGATAAACTTCTGTCAGTTTGGAGACCGGTTTTTGTCCATGTTCTTCTGTGAAGAGAGGCGAGTTTATTTACTTCTGCATGTTAAGATTTAAACTACGCTTGTATATAGGGTGGATTCCATCTTTCAGGTTTACCAACGCCTTCCAACCCCAACTTACACATTCGCTATGAACTGAGCAATGCCATTAGTTTTACTACTTGATGTTGTTGCTCTTGTCTTGGGGTTTTAGCCATTTTTCATGTTATGATATGTTATACATGACATAACAAGTCAATGCAGTGGTAAATTGGCCATATTCAGAAAGACAAGGCCATCCCCCAATTCCTTTTGTAAATCTAGTCCAAAACATGGTGGTCAAAATGTTCGTTGACAACAAAACATTTCAGAAGGCGGGCTTAAAAAAAAAAAAAAAAGATTTCCCACGGTCGCAGCCAATCGGTAAAGAGAATACTGCACAATAATTTCATGGCTTATTTGGACCAATCAGAATTGCATAAAGTGATATGTTCACATGTTATAATATCAAATATATGAAACTGCACACACTATAGGCAAAGTGTACCGACTATGTGATAATTACAATTATCGTCCTGTAGTAGCAGAGGTACTTATGTCATATCTCAACATAATCAGGTAGTATGAAGCAAATAATTTGTCTGAGAAGGTATGGGGTAAAATTATTAGTTTCAAGAATTGAAATGCATATTATGTATATAAATTATTAGCAGGAGTGATCGTGTTGTGTGTGCTTATATTCTGAAATATAACACAGTTATTGTTATTTCCAATGGAATGGTTGTCACTGTACAAGATAGTATATATTACCTTGTTTCATTAACGTATAAAACCATGTATCTCAACTGGAGCTTTCTTACATTTGAAAACTGTCGTTGTAAGCTGTACTTAACACGTTTTTGTTAATATACATTGACATAGGTTATTCAAAATAAATACTTCACAGGAACAACACGTTTTGTGTTTGAATATAAGTTGAATTTGTGTACTTGCTATTGCCACCGACTATTCATACAAGTATTTGACACAGAGAAAGAAAAAAAAACAAGAGAAGGCGACTTAAAATCAAATTTCAAAAAATACTGTTGACCCTAAAGTGACGAAACTGTCTAACCAAAAGAACTAAACCGATTGTTAGCTTAAATGAAAAAGCCACGATATTCTGTATGTTCTTTATGTTCCTTGTCAGAATCATGGACATTTCTTTATTCTTCTAGATTCTTTATGAGAAGGAAACTACAATGAGATCCAACTTTTCAAATTATGCCTTTTCATTTCATAGTTCGTATTCTGAGTAAATTTATATACTCAAGGTCCTTTCTATAGGGAATTGTTTGAATGGCAAACCTTAACATTTTTTTCAAAATGTAATCGATAAAGAGCAAACACAGAGGTTGGGACTAGAACATCCATATTAATGCAATAGGAGATAAAACATCGAAATTGGACACTAACCATTAACCTCAATCGTAATGTGAACAAGATTTCTTTACCGCATACTGAACAAGGGTGTTCAAACTTCTACAACCTCATCTGGAACAAGGTATTCCCTTGTTTCTGTTTCCTGCTCTGTATGGTACGATGCATGATTACAGGACAGTTTCGTATCAGGGATCTTAACAGTTCGAGGTGAATGTATTACCCTATCTGCCCAAAGCTACCAAATGTCCTTGAAGAAGAACAAAATAGGAGGTTTATGCTGATATATATTTCAGTTGTTCAAATTAAAATCAAAATTATATCAAAATCTGACATTAGCAAGGAACTATTAGCTAAAATTGTCGTCCAAACCAACTAATGAATATAGCTGATATGTCCATAAAATAATGCTAACCTAAGTATATTAATATGGTAGCCTTTGTTTGGTTATATGTATCTGTCAGTATGTACGATTTTGCTAATTTATGGAATTTTGACATCAAGACAGCTCAAAACGGACTGCTCAGTATGAAGATACTGGTACATACGTCTATCTGTAGCTAAGTGTTTATACAAGTGCAGTAATCTGTGCAGACGATACATATTGGCGCAGTGATTGACGTTCCTGAATGGCGAACAAAACAAAGCAGGTTCGACTTCTGCGTAGGCTATCTGGGTCTGCCTCTGTGGTGTATCCCAGGCGTAGCAATTCGAGTTATATTCCTGGCAGGCAAGCCGCTTTATTTGAACTGTCGTGAATATATATAATAGTAGTAATATAAAATGAGGTTTCTAGCCCAGAGACCCCTTCCCCTTCCAAAACATAATTTTGATAAAATAGGTTTTGTCGTTGTAAGGGGTCTCCGAGCTAGAAACAACTCATTTTCTATTTCTACTATAGCACGTACACGGAATTCCAGAATGATTCATCACGTAATTCCAAGATGATTCATCACGTAATTCCAGAATGATTCATCACGGAATGTCCTGAAGAATTCATCACGGAATGTCCATATCACTCTGTCAGGTAAAAGATAAAATTAGAATGCCTACGCGGACTTTCCAGAGTGATTCATCATGGAATTTCCAAAATGACTCATCGCGGAATTTCCAGAATAACGCTATAAAAGGCAACCAGAACTTTTCTTCGTGGTCATTCCGCAAGTGGATCTGTACGTGAGCAGGAAAGAAAAAGTATTGCTTGAGATTATTTTAGTTCTAACGTTCAGACAAAATTTCATACTCTATCGTCATATTTTTTTGATAATTATTTTCATACCTGCTAACTCTCATTGGTAGAATATCTGTTAACATACTGTCAATAATACGAAACTCTTGTATTAAATCGTCCATATCATATTTTACGCCTTGCAAATAAGATCGTGTCTGATCAAGTAATTTTTTTATAAGAGATAGTTGCTGTTTTACAAGCATTTTTTGGTCTCAAGTCGAGGCTCAATTTTCTTGCACTCTGTTGCAAGAGAACCACCAACACCAGATATTATTAATAAAAACGGGTTTAATGATGCGCCACTCGATATCATACCAGAGCCAGTCATTAACAGTGGTAAATATGATATTACTCGAAGTATTCTACTGTAATACTTATAACATTGTTTTACACACCAGAGGTTTTTATGATAATATCTGTAATATTGTATTAGTGCGTCAACATCTTGTTTTGGAATTTCCCCAGAAATATGATCGGTTTCTTCAGCATACAATATTTGTTTACAGTGTTTATACAATATCAAAAACTGTAGCACCAAAAATTGAATCAAGAAATTCACGAAACTTATTATTGTTAGGATCAGCTATAAAGTCTCTATACTTGTCATAAACATCTGATGAAATATCATTATATCGTTCATCTGTCAATACCTCATTTTTTCTTTAGCCAACTGTACGAATCAAACGTGATTTCTACTTCACGTTCATAAAAAATCTGTTTCATTCGCCAAATTACCGTATTCTCTTTCTGTTTCATCAACAAATCCGAGTACCAAGCTTATTTGATCCAACGTAAAACTTTTTAGGACAAGATATTGTCTGATAATTGCATATGCGACTACGAAATTTCTCAGCATTAATTTTTGGAGTGATTTTCGACCAAGAAAGGTAATACGAGTTAAAGCATTTACTCTAAACCATAATTTTTCGCATTGTTTTGTAAACATTTTCTCGACTTCATTGTAATAATTTCGTAATGACAATTGTCTAGAGCGTTGGAGCGATGGAAGTGGAACATCGCTTTCATCACTTATGTCGTAATAAGAATTAAACTTTGCTTCAGATATTGTTTGATCGACATCTTTAAAAACTTTTCTCGCTCATAACCGTCGAGATAACTAATGTCATCGTCAAAAATTTTGGTTATCTTTAGTGATCTGTCAACAATAATCGGATCAAATTCAGGGTCTTTTTTACGCATCATTGGTAGAAGTGCGTTCGAGTATGCTTTTATAATAAACTCCGTATCCGCTGTCACGGTAACGATTGTAACTAGGGTTTCCTTGGTCTAGTAGTACATACAGAAATACTTAAATATTTCTCGTTTTAAAAAATTATTGTATAACTCCTTGTTCCTTTTTATTCTTATTATCCAAGATTCCGCTAGTTTGTTGAGACGATTAAATTTACCGTTTATTTTTTATTTTTTTTGTGCTATTCGTGTTAGTAGGCCTGATCGTATTATAAAATCTGTATTTTTAAAATCAAGCTCAAGCAATATTTTTTAAACATGATTTCGTCCTGTTTTTGCTCTTCTAGAGAATCATCATGATGACAGTATCTGCTTATAATATCAAAGTTTTCTATTGCTTTAATTAGTTGTGGTCCTCGCATATGCATGACAAGAATAAAAAAAATTGTCTTCATCTGATAATGGAGCATTTATCATTGTAATTGTAAAACTTGCCATAGTATTTATCACATTTGCAGCTAGTGATTTGTTTCCAACATCTTTTTGGAGGTTAAAAATATTATCATAAAATTCTCTTGCAACGGTTATAATTGCTGTTTCTGACATTATTTTATAGCATTAGATTTAATTTGATCGTCGAGTGTATATATTTGAAATGCTGTCAGTACTGGAAACGGATGTTCAGCAGCGACAACATCAACTCGATAATACAAGTACTTGTTGACAGTCTTTTATGTTGGAGTCGTAAAATATTGTGTTGTTGAAATATAAGTGTATGTTGTTTCATATAATATTACCCAGTCGATATCATCATTTGATCCTTCCAATCGCCAATTATAAATTCGACCAACACTAGAGTTTAATCGATCTCGCAAATGAAATTGCCAAATAGCGACTGCAATGGGACATTTAATTTTAATCCAAAAGTCTTCAACTTCTCCGTTAGTAGACCATTCTTGCCTATCAGAGAAAGCTTGATGAGGATAATTTTCAGGATAATATGATGATGCGCTTACCTCAAATCCATCTCGGTTATCAGTTGCCTAAAAAGTGTTGGAATATATCCAAAATTATTTTTAGTTCGTTTCATACCACCAGATAGACTGTCAACATACACTTTATTTGTCAGATCATTAGGGTTAACTGGAACATATGCCGTTGTTATTTTATTGTTTCTCATATTTATGTTACCTGACATTTGTCCACCGGATCGTTTAAAATATGGGGTGAGTTCTTCTTTTAACTGAGCGTAATTAATAGCATCAGTCTCATTAACTGGTTGTGAGGTTGTAGGTAATCCAGTTATTTTTGAGTCATTGCTCATCACAAGGTTACTTGTCATTATGTCGCCAGCATTATTGGGCATGTTATCGTCAACATATTTTAGTTGCACATAACGTATAACTTGTGTATTATCAACATTTGCTGGTGGATACTGAATTTCCAACCCAATAATTGTTTTACTCGACATATTAATATTGCCTGTAACCGTTCCACCAGTTTTATCAAGCTTGTTATCATCCACATATTTCAACTGTAAATAACTTACCGCTTGGGTTTGATTGAAATTTCTTGGTGGATACGCGGTTTTCAAATTTATAATTTTTTTCCTGACACTTAAAGTTCCTCCTGTCAAGGATTATTTTTTATTATCGTCAACATATTTTAGTTGTGCATAACTAACAGCTTGTGTATTAACAACATTTATTGGCGCATAATTTGTTTCTAAACCTAGTACCCCTTGATTTGACATCAACAAATTGCTTGTAATTTTATCGCCAGTATTTTCAAGTAGCCTGATAAATCAATGTTGCCATTTGGTATTATTGTACTTACAGCTGACGAATCTCCTAATGTTGTTCCAAATTTTGTAAAATAGCTCATTATTTGTTTAATGTCTGACAATTTTATATAAACTTAGTTTATAACAATGGCAAAGCCATCGTAAATATTCAATTTTGACTCAGAACGGCCGGTGCAACATAAACGCAACAATGATCTGCCAGATTGTCATTATCTCGTTGTTGGGAGAACTGGATCGGGGATAACAAATTTGCTGATGAATTTACTGCTGGGCGATAATTTTAACTACGACAGAGTTTATATTTACACAATTAATCCACAGCAGGATAAATACTAACCATATAACGAATACAATAACAAGCGTCGTGATGATTTTGAGGCTGGTGAAGATTATTTTCTTGTTAGACCACCAGAGGAACTTATTCCAGTTAATCAACTTGACTCAGATGAGCATAAGATTGTTGTTGTTGATGATATTCCACTTAATAATGAGGAGAGGAGTAAAATAAGATCTTACTTTACACTGTCACGTAATAAAACAATGTAACTCTGTCTATCTCGATCAGGGATTTTACAACGTCGATAAATTTATTAGACGAAATACCGGATGCTTTATATTATTTCCCGGACTCGACAACGTTGACGTCAGAAGTATTGCAAACGAGCAATGTGGCGACGTAACAAAAGATAAATTTATTGAACTGTATCATAAAGCAACGAAAGATAAATATAATTTCTTTTTATTTAATAAATTTGCGCGTGATCCAAAAACAATGTTTCGCTGCTGTATTAAAAATTATCTAGAGTAAAGTTTTATCAAACCGTTATTGAATAATATGGATAAACGAGCAAAGTACAAACATATATAGAAGATCTAAAACAAATTGCTCAGTTTCATGCAAAATTTAAGGAAATGTTAAAGAAGCACGACGTGGACAAGTAGTTTCCGCGGAGGAATCAGCTAGAATTTAAAAACCAGTTACTGAGATTTTACTTCGTAAACAACCTGAAACGTTACCGCCATTGGAAGAAGAACATAAAAAATTACAGGAAAAAAGTTCACTTGGATTAATTAAGGAACAACAAGAAACCTCAATTGCAAGATCTGATGAAGAAAAAAGAAGAAGGTTGGCTGAGGCACTTACAGGGTATATAGTTAATCCTGGCAGAAGAGAAACTGAGATGGATCGGTTGATTCGTAATCCGTTAGAGCTTAAACGAAAATTATCGCGGAGGGTGACAGTTTGGCCAGCGGAAAGAACGTTGGATGATATGATGAAGATGATGGAGGATATAAAAGAACAACAACGGGAAACGGAAAGTAAAATTTATAAATCTTTAAGGGAGATGTATGAGGAAGAAGAAACTAAAAAAGAAACTTTTAGAAAAAAGAATGGATTAAATGTTCAAGATAGAGAAAGATTCAAAGATGCTCGGGAAAGTATAAACAACAAAACAAAAGATTATAAGTCGTTCAACGAAGAACACAATTTTGGGGATTCAAGAATATACGAGATTTCTAGAAAAGAACACAACGCTGATGAAAAAATTAAAAAGTTAACGGAGACAGCGGATAAAAGAAAGACATATATCAGAGAAGTAGTGCCATGGAATGAAAATTACCACGAAAGTATGGAAACATTCCGAAAGAGTATTATCGCTGATCTTTACATTAAAGTAATTAATCAAATAAAGCAAAGAAGGTTCATCGATAGCCGCCTTAAGAGTATTTACATCAACAGCTGATATGTTCGGCAGATTAATGCTGTTGATATCATTGAAAGAAGCTGGAACTGTTGATGTTGAAATTGACAATGATGTAGTTGATATACTTGATCGTCTAAGAGCGAAAGAAATACTAACATCGGACGAATACGAGATTTTACACCACAACATGATTATATAATCTAATAAATAAAGATGTCAACAACAGTAGTACTCTACTCAAGCACAGCTGCAAAAGATAACGCAAATTTTTCAGTGAATTATATTCATCCAATACAACTGGATCCTGAAAAAATTGGACTAGTTTCCTGCAAGGCGTGGCATTCTATGGCTAACGTAAAAACTAATTTAATGATGAATTTACATTTCAACCGAACTTGTCGTCGTGGATAAGATTTACAATTCCACAAGACGCTTATAATGTCATTGATCTAAATAAAACAATAAAAGGGGTCATTGCCAAAACATAACACAGTGCAGCTGACAACTTTGAGCTAACACCAAATTATAACAGGTTACGCGCTAGAATACTATTAAAGAATAATATGATGATCGATTTTTCATAGCCAGCAAGCATTGCGTCACTGCTCGGATTTTATCATCGACGGTACGAAGCTAATACGGAACAAAATGTAACATATGACGGTGATCTGCCAGGAAATATAACTGACGTAAACACAATATTAATACATTGCTCTAATGCATCTGAATCTTACTCGGCTAAAGGCAGTAAAGAATAAACAATATACAGTTTCTGGCCGGGCGTTTCACCGGGTTCACTTATGCAAATTAATCCACGGCAGGTTATTTATTAACGGCTAAATATTGAAGATCAAATAACAGAAATAAATATGCAATTGACTTATTACCTACACCTGCAAGCACAATAGAGTTTTGTACAACCTCGTTGTATAACATGACACAAAGAAAAACTTTTACAGAAGAAAACTAGTTGGAGGATTTTTAGGAAATATATTTACTAAAATTATTAAAAGTGCTCCTGGGGTAGCGCATAAAGTTGCACCAATTGCACTGGATGCCTCAAAAACAGTTGCGACCGGAGCTGCGACCGGAGCTGCATCTGCTGCTGAAACTGCGGTGGGACAAAACATAGCTGATAAAATAAAAGGCAACAGGCCAGAAATAAAACAATATAAAAATCGCTCCGACGGAAGAAACTAAACGTGAAATGATAAGGACAAAAAAAAAAAAAAAAATTTGTTGCCAAGAGGAGAGCAAATTATATAAAAATTAATATCTAAGGCAACAACACTAAATTTTATATTATCTAATAAATAAAAAATATATGTTAAAAGTTACCTCGACTTGGCGGAGACCTATGACGTAGATGATACAGTAACGGAATTTGCGTATGTTGAATATCTCGACGAAAATTCTAATGAGCCTAATAAAGTTGGCGGTAGAACATTTAATACACGCGATGTGGATGTATTTCTTTTGCTTCATAAAGCAATGCTGGAAGTTTGTGGTCAGATTATGATTATGACAGTAGTTTATCCACATGTTGCAATTGCAGCTGGAGCATAAAAAACTCTCATAAACAACGGTTGGAGCCTATTTAAAAGTGGCAGGTATCAGCCAGCTAATCAAACAGTGGAAGGTATTTCATGTCACCTACAAGTTGCAAGTAAAATACTAAGTATTATTTCGTTTAGTGACAATTACTCTAGATCGATTGCAACTAACATGATGTGGTTTAATGACACTGGAACTGGTGTAGCAGGATATGTAGAATTTATTTCAAGAGGAGTATTAGAGCATGGGGCTGATGCAGCTGCAGATGCTGTAATTGTAAGAGATTTTCTTATTGCTAATGCTGTCAATTTGGGTATAGTCACACCAGCTGCAGCTGCAGACGCAAACGCTACAAGAGTTTCACTTATTGCTGCTTGTAATAATATTGGTATAACACCACCAGGGGCATCTGCGGACGGTGTTGCAATGTTAAATTTGATTAATAACGCAATTAGCGTAAGAAATATACGTTGCAATGAAGAATATGCTAGGAAAAAGGCACTTGCAGCAGAATCATGTCCAGTTATAATCATGCTGCCATTAAGTACAATATTTGGATTTTGTCGCGATGACAATAAAGTGTTTCGTGGAGTTAAACACACACTTATTTTTGATCGGGCAGAACAAAATGATTGTTTATTTCGGGTTGGCGGCGCTGATGCACAATTTAATATAAACAAACTTGCTTTATGGATGTCAGGAATAACACTGTCATTTACAAAAGCGGTAAAATTAAATGATATGCTCCAAAAGTATACGAAAAAAAAATATTTTCAGCAACATAAAATATAACAGATTGCGGTTCCAAATACTAACGACTGCACATGGCGCGTCACAACTACGTCAAGCGAACAACTACCACAACAATTATTTGTTGTATTTCAGCGACAAGCTCGACGTGGTAACCAGCAACAAAATAACGCAATATTTGATAACGCTGATGTTAGGAGAATATACGCTAGAATAAATTCCAAGCAGTATCCGGAACGAGCGATAAAATGCAATTTCGCGGATGACGCTAATAAAAAAACTTATTCGACTGTACATGTGTCTTATGGGCGCAGTGCAGAAATATCAGGACGTTAGAGATGGATCTCAAATATCAGTAGAAGAATTTCGTACACTTTATCCGATATTTTAGTTTCATGTTAGGAAAAGGAAACGAGCGAGGCGTTGATTCGACAGCTGATATTGAAACTACCTGGACATTAGGTATGGTTGCAGCAGATGTGTTGGTACGTTTAATATCTGGTGATCAGCGACAGATTTATGACAATTGACTCTGTCGGAGGTAAAATGACAGTCCAAGTTTGAAAATAACATAGCTCTCTTGATATATGACAAAGTACATTGAAAAAGAAATATATGTCACTGACGGTCACGTTAAAAAAATTAGCAGCCTCTGTTGCTAAGGAAAAGCCTGCATCACTAAAAATTAATTCATCGACAATGGGCGATATTTTAACAAAATTAATGCTAACTAAAACACAGATAAATATATACGATCGCGGCAAACCGTTTGTTTTAAACCTAAGCGCGTCACAAATAACTGTAATGGCTAAGTGAGGCGGTTTCTTTGGGCCGGCAATAGCCACAATAGCCAAAACGTTAATACCTAAAATTGGTACATTAGAATTAGCAGCAGCATCTGGCGCAGTATCTGTCGCAACAAAAAAGGCTGTCTCTGGAGACGGTATAAGAAAATTTTTCCCTAAAACTTTAATATAAATTGCACCGATGAAAGGCGGCAAAAGAAAGACAACAACGAAATAAAAGACGCTATCGCGAAAAGCAAAATAGGAGGATTTATAGGACCTTTACTGGCGGGAATAGCGGGAAGTCTGTTGCCCAGTCTGTTTGGAATAGGTCGAGGACTAGCATTACCAGGAACATGCCCGCGTTAACTAACATCGATATCCTTGATAAGCTAAAAAAAAATAAAAACATTTTACGGAGTTTATTTCAAAGATGAACTTGACAATATACCAGCTGCTAGTTCGAGTGTGATAAATATACAAGATTTTAACGACGGATCTGACACACACTGGGTAGCAGTTTACAGTAACAACTATTTTGATTCATTTGGAATTCCTCCCAGGAATGTATTAAAAAAATATATCAACAGACAATATAAAATAATAAATTATTCGTCTAATCAGATTCAGCCAGTTGGAACATCTGCTTGTGGACACTATTGTATAATGTTTATAAAACAAATGTCTCAGCATAAATTCAATTTTATGAAATTTATTTTACAGTTTGACAATCAACCCTCTCACGTTAATGATGAGATTGCAATTCATTTTATCCAAACTAAGAAATATGTCAACATATTGTCTCAAATGCAAAATTAAAACATAAAATAAAGATGAAACAACAGAAAAGAAAACAAATAATAGGATAATGCTAAAAAGTATTTGTGCAATCTATGGAAAAGAGAAAGAATGTTTTTAAAGAATGATCCGGAGCTGGAATGTGCGATAAGGTTATTTTAGTAGAGATCTCTGTCTGGAGTAAAATAAAATTGTTAGTACTGTCAGAAATGCAACAACAGAGAAATAATTGGAACAGGTATAGATATACATAAATTAATTGGCAAGTTACCAAAACCAAAAGGAGGTTGGACATTACCAGGGTATAAATACACTGGACCATATAATCCGCTACATAAACAACTAGATGAAAATGATAATCCGCTTCCCGGACAAGAGCCTTATAATCAAGTTGATGCGATAGCAAAGCGTCACAATATCTGTTACCGAGATAACGAACAAGGTAAGCACGGTTGCGATAAAGTAATGCTAGATGAACTTAAAAATATGAAACCTACAAATCTACGAGAGAGATTTGATAGAAGGTTAGTTCAAGGAATGATAGGAACAAAATATAAGCTAGGTCTTGGAAAAGAATTGCATGATAAGCTGGCATCAGAGCTACATAAACCTAAAAAAAAGTTTCCAAGACGTAAAGTTGTCACAAATGCCGTTGATGATATCTGGGCGATAGATGTAGTTGAGGTGTCAAATCCTGGTCAGTTTAACGATAACAAAAATATCCTATTAACGTTGTAGATGTTTTTAGTAAATACGCGTTTAGTGTACCTGTTTCGAATAAAACAGGAATATCGATAACTGATGCACTGAAACAAATAATAACAAGTACAGAAAGAAAACCAAACAGAATCTGGACTGATCATGAAGCATTTTTGTAATAAAAATTTGAGCAGTTTCTGGAACAAAATAAAATAAAAAATATGTTACAGGAAACGAAGGAAATAGCGTTGTCGTCGAAAGATTTAATCGCACACTAAACGATCTGATACATAAACATTTGACAGCTAAAAATACAAATAAGTATATTGACGATCTACAGCAGATTGTTGATAAATATAATAACACGAAGCATAGATCAATAAAAATGTAACCAAATGATGCAATTACAAATCCGATTCTTGCAAATGAAAACATGTACCGCATACATAAATTTAAAGTTGGTGATAAAGTTGGAATTTCTCTGACGAAAAAAACATTTGAAAAAGGATTTACTTCAAACTGGAGCGAAGAAGTATTTGCTGCTGATAAAGTTTTACTGGCAATACCTGCAGCATCCGCGCTGAAAGATTTATTGTGTAAGCCTATAACTGGTAATTTTAACGAGCAGAAACTGTAGGAAACTGAGCAAGATATATTTGTTATTGAAAAAGTTATCAGGAAAAAAGGTAATACAATTTTAGTTAAGTGGAGAGGATACAGCGATAAATTTAACATCTGGGTTCCAACTAAATCTATATTGAACTAATATTGTTACAAATTTGCTCGTATTTTAGCAGTACAGATTTACATTTGACCGGTCTACACAACGCCATTAAATGTAATTTTCTTGCATCATCGACTGGCATTAAATTAAATATTTTACCAAAACTAAAATTGTATTTTATGCTCCTTTGTTGGCCAGCAATTTTCAGATTAAGAAAAGATTTTATAAGTTGCCAAAATAATTGTTGCTCGGCAACAGTAAAATTAAATTTATTATTTTTTTGGTGATATGATACTTAGCACCGTATCGTCCAGTAAATTGTTTGCTGTAAATTTTGTTTTATCAACCACGCCCACGATCTCGTCTTGTTCATCGTCATTGTTAAGGAAAATATTATCTTATGTATAACCAACCGACTCAAATCTTATATCGCTAGAGATGAAATCTCTTGAGACAGCATCTCCTGCTGTAAAATTATCGTCAGCATATATATCAGCAAGTCGTTTTATCAAGTCCATATTATAATATATTTTTATCCAATGTATTATTATAAATGACTGACGATATAAAGTATCATCAGAAAGTTGATATATTAAATTACAGAGAATTAGCCAAAGCAGTGCAAAAAATGTTTATCAGGATATAGTTCTTATTATGTTGACGTTATTATTATGCAAGGTGATTCTGTTAAGATTCTGCTAACAGCAGCAGAAAAAAATAAACTTAATAATAGTACAGTAATGATGTTGAAATTTAATAAAGATGATGTTATTGCGTTTGCTTACAACTGTCTTACCAAAACTGAGTTACAAAATATAATTAATCGTCATATTTGAAGATAATTCTGCCAAAGGAAGACAATGACTTTGCTGTTTTGGTTCTGCCATCTGCTACATCTTTAATTGATTGTGAATGAATTTTAAAATGTTGTGCTGCAGCTGTTATTGATTTATTTAATTTTATTCTTTTCCAGTTTCAAGATTCACTGAAATAACAGGTTTAATTGGTCGTTTAAAATTAGATCAATCTCCACCACGTCCGCGCTTAGTATTTTCCTCTGGCGTGACCAGATCTAAATTTTCAATGCAATTGTCGGTTTTAATGCTGCTGATGTGATCAATAACCAAATAATATGGTATAGCGACCTTAACATTTTCATTAATAAGTCTATGACTAAAATAACCAACAAAATCTGTTAGTGTTCCTCTGACACTTATTTTAAGATAGCTACTGTTGTTCATAAAACCAACAACATTTTTCGTTTGGATATTTCGAATCATTCGCCTCGTAAAAATCAAATACTGGATGAGGTTGAAATTCATCTTGCAATGCTAAATTTTCAATATTATCATCATCTATTGATTCATTTACTCCGTGAATTCTTGTCCGTCTGGGATGTTACCGCAGAATAAAGTGTAAACAAAATCTTTCCTTAGCATTTCGACTATCTCAGCGTTATCACCTTTTACGCTTATCTTATAACCGGCTGGTGTTGATTTACCAAGCGGGTGTCCGTATTCGAAGTGAATCACCGACCCTAACATATTTCCCGCGTATACATTATACTTGGGATGAACATGTTAGTACTCTTGCTCGCTTGCGCTTGCGAAATTTTGTGTCATTATGCTATAAGCAATTTATATCTCTAACTGATTGTTCAACTAGCACGTGCGCAGTGCGGTGATATATCGATCGAACAATCAATTAGATATAATGTTACATTATATAAGAATGCCAAAATTGCGAGATATTGCCAAGAAGAGCCTTATAGGAGAACCTACAAAAATAGTCACTGCTTTTGCAGGATTTGACAACGGCTATCGGTTTGATAATCAACATATTGTAGCAAATGTGTTTCATCTTTTACATCCAATTGTAATGCGAGAAATTGCAGTGCGTAAATATATCAAGCTGATAGTGCAGTATCATTTTATTTTATCAAAGGTACATGCACCTCAAAAAGATATACTTGATATAATCTTTGAAAATGTAGATTTCATCAACGAGATTATTGAACCACATTTAACAGTTTATCACGAAAAATATTAGCTGGAACAAATATTTTATCAGTCGCCGATGAAATGCATCAGAAAATAAATACAAAATTGGACGAATTTACTGCATCAGGATGAGGTCGGAAATTTGAAATGATTAAAGAAGTTCGATTTCATACAATGAGATATAACGTACTTTGCGATAGTTCTTACGTTGATCTCCCTCAAACACTTTTAAAACAAAAAATGTTGCATAAACGTAAAGAACTTTGATTACAGATGTTTCCAGTGGGCTATTCTTTCTGCGATGTTTCCAGCAGAAAAAGAAAAAACGCTGATCGCGTTGACAAGTATTTTAGTCACGTATCAAATTTAAATTTTAATGACATTGACTTTCCTGATGCAGAAAATCAAATACCAGTTTGAAAAGCAAAAGAATGTTTCAATTAATATATTAGGTCTAGACCAGAGTGAAGATGTTTGTCCAAGGTATATTTCAGAAAAAGCTTCGCAATCGACAATAAACTTGCTGTTTTATAGGAATCATTACGTTTAGATAAAAAAAATATTTAACAGCCTAGTTGGCAGACAATATAATAAAAATAAAAATAAGACATATTTCTGCTACCATTGTTTACAAGTTTTTTTATAAAGATGAAAAAACTGCACGAGCATCTTGAATACTATGTTAATGTTCAAAGAATAACAATGCTAGGAGAAAAAGAAAAAGTACTAAAATTTAAAACTTATAATCATAAATTAAATATTCCGTTTGTTATTTACGCTAATTTCGAGTGCCTACTTGTTCCTGTGGCAGGAGGAGAAAATGATCCAATTCAATCAAACACCAGAAAAATACAACAACATGTTCCCTGTGGAACAGCTTATAAAGTAGTTTGTTGCGCTAATGATAATTTGTCAAGTCCAATAAAATTGTACAGACGTAAAAATCCTGCCGTGTGTTTACTACAAAATTTAATAGACGATGTTAATAAAATTTTCAACAGATTATCTAAAACAGCTCCAATAAAAATAACTTCCAAACAACAACTTGATTTTGATGAAGCAGTTAATTATCACATCTGCGAGAAACCTCTGCCTCAGTAAAGTTCAGGCTATAAAGTGCGCGATCACTGTCATCTAACCGGACAATATCTCGGAGCAGCACATAATAATTGTAATTTGAAATTTCATGAGCCAGATTTTATTCCTGTCGTTTTACAGAATTTTCGTAGTTATGATAGTCATATCATTGTCGAAGCATTTCGCGATTAGGAAATCAAATCTAAACCAAAATTAAATAATATAATAAAATGTATTCCAAACAATTTTGAAAAGTATGTCAGTCACGCTTAGCAAATTACGTTTCATCGACAGTCTGCAATTTATGGCAGCACCATTAGATGAACCTTGTTAAAGGTTGTAGCAGTTTCAATAATTTAAAAAGTAGCTTTGGTGAAGACTACGTCTCTCTGACTAAAAAGGTGTTTTTTTCCGTATGAGTATCTTGACGACTGGAGCAGATTTGATGAAACTTCTCTTCCTAACAAAGATAAATTTTTCTCGCAGCTAAAAAATTAAAATATTACAGATGACGAGTATAAATATGCACAGGATTTTTGGAATAAATTTGGTTGTAAGACACTTGGTGATTATCATGATTTATATTTGAAAACAGATGTATTATTACTAGCAGATGTTTTCGAGAGTTTTCGTAAAGTTAGTCATGACAATTATGGGTTTGATCCATGTTGGTATTTTTCTGCGCCAGGATTGTCATGGGATGCTCGGCTACAAACAAGCAGGATAGAATTTGATCTCTTAACTGATGTTGATATGTTTAATTTTTTTGAAAAATGTTGGTGCAGCTGTACTTGATATATAAAAAATGGCTAATGTACGATTTTCACTATACTTTTACCAAAAAGCAGTGGCCAAGTTCGGAGTTGCTATTTACTGACACGGATTCACTTGTTTGTAACATAAAATGTGAGGATGTTTATCAAGATATTTATAACAATAAAACTTTATTAGATTTATCGGATTATCCAAAAGTAGTGGATTTCAAGATGATGCAAATAAAAAAGTCATCGGCAAGATGAAAGATTAATTTATGTTTGCGCCAGTTAGGGAATTTGTTGGATTAAGAAGTAAAATGTACGCCGTAATTTTAGATGACAATTAACTGACAAAAAAAGCAAATGATATTCCTCGCGGATTCGTAAAAGGTGTATGAAATTTGATGATTTTAAAATGTTAATCAGCACCTGCACTAATTATATTAAAACAAATGTTATCAGAACAAATCATCGCAAACTTGAAACAGATACAATTATAAAACGGGGACTAAGTAATTTTGATGATAAAAGATATTGCGAGGTCGGAATTAATACGTTAACTATTGGACACTACGCAATTTTGTCTAAACTTTATAATAATGTTCGAAAATTTAACAATAGCAAAATTTTAAAAAGTAATGGTTAATGGTCAGTAATTATCCGTTGAATTTAATGATGAAATTTCAGGCATTTGTTTCAGTAAATTAAATAAATAAAATTCTCGCTTATTAAATCAGATAACAGCAAATATTTTGATTATCTTGAAAAGTTAAGAGATGAGCTCATGTTGCAATATGATAGTCTTCATGATCCGATCAGTCAAGAAAAATACACAAGAATAAATATTGACCTAAACCGGTCGAAGGTTTTTGCAGCAGGTGGTAAGTATGTTCTCACCAGGGTATCAATGAAAGATTTGTTTGAATGTCATTGAAAAGAAAGCGGACAAATTAAATTTTATTTGTATAAACACGATAATGAATTATTTCTGATATCTACTGTCGATATTTTAATAACAGGTAAAGAAATTCTTTAAAAAATAAGAAAGGGAGAATTGTTTTACTTACCTGCTCACGTACAGATCCACTTGCAGAATGACCACGAAGAAAAATTCTGGCTGCCTTTTATAGCGTTATTATGGAAATTCTGCGATGAATCATTCTGGAAATTCCACGATGAATCATTCTGGAAACTCCTCGTAGGCGTTATAATTTTATCTTTTAACTGACAGAGTTATATATGTTCCAGAATTCTCTGGAAATTCCGTGATGAATCATTCTGGAAAATTCCGTGATGAATCATTCTGGAATTACGTGATGAATCATTCTGGAATTCCGTGTAGGTGTTATAGTAGTAACAAAAAATGAATTGTTTCTAGCTCGGAGACCCCTTACCCCGACAAAACATATTTTGTCAAAAATATGTTTTGGAGGGGGAATTGTCTCTAGGCTAGAACCTCATTTTCTATTACTACTATAATCTTCGAAGTGTCGGTGTGCCGTAAAGTAACACACCAAGCACCATTACAAACATCTTGAGTTACGAAGAACCGGAAGTTGTGGCTAATGGAGAACCACAAGGATGTGTCTTCTGAAGACCGTGAAACATGACACGGTTAATTGCATAGAACGTAGTATTGGATAGGAAGGGTATCAAACTTATTGATAATTTTGAAAGAGTGTCTGTATCCATGTTCTGCTGCAACTGAATGAACGCATCGATACAACCCTAAATAGTGTTGACAAAGGTATTGTCGCTGCAGTGACAATAATTGTCCTTGCAAATGTTTTGTTGGTATTATGCTTCGTATACAGTTAAAACCTTGTTTATTTTGGTTACACCTGTAATGAGTAATTACATAATCTACTAATGTACCGTTGAAACAATAATGTCACCGTTAAAATATAATACTAATACCATCGTAACATCAACAAATCCTGTTTCAATAGAGCATGAATATTGCTGCAGCGACAACAGTTTTAAACATGATGTTGCATCTGTAAATTGTATCGTTGCAGCAGCAAAAACAAACTCGGCGTCAACACATGTTTAGATTTCCGATGATAATTTAATACTGTTGTAAAGATATTTAATAAACATTTTTCTAACACATACATGTAGACTCTAATATCAGAAATCGCAGAGGACACATGTTGCAATCGGGTAATTATGCTATATTATTTCTCATAATTGGTCCATTAGTTTCCTCTTTCTTTGACTGATAAATTTGCCTTCGTAGCCCTGTCTGCAATATATTACTGCATAATACGAGTCTCTGCCTTCCTGTGTGTTTTTTTTATTTCTTTTACAACTGTTATCACTCATAACAGGAAATTATTAATCAGGGAATATTGGTGCTAAAAACGGATCAAGGGAAATAACCGTAAAATCCATATCCTAATTGCAAGACAGACCCTAGTAAACATTATGCATTTAGAACAGGAGTAGTAAAGCATGTAAGGCATTTATAGGTATACAAGACCTGGTTTATAATTATCCACATGTCTCTTTTACACCTATATATTTGAAATATACAGATTTCATTTTCATACGCCAGACATAAAGTGAACTAAACAATAACCAAGAGAAGGACAGAAATTATCAGGTTAGGAAAACGTAATAAATATTACCTAACTGTTAAGAGAAAAGTTCAAAGTCCACCATTTTATATGTACGTTATAATAAGGTCATATTAAAAACCAATATTGGGATAATTCGAAACAAATACATTGTGTTAATTGATACATGTCATAGATACATTAATGATATTTCTGTTCATACGGAACAGGGTCTATGTTGAGAGTAACTGCATTAATTTTTGCATCATTACCTTGGACTTATGAAGACTGTTTGATGGCCGTGTCAGTCTTTGCACATATATACTGCTGTATACTATAGGCATATTGACATAAACAAGTTGTTTAATTCTATCCTGTAAACGATGAGACAGTTTCTATAGTAATGACATCAAATGCCTTACTTACAAACATATACTCGTACAATATAATATTCCTTCATAGACAGCATTCATGACAATGAAGGGAATTACTTGAAGGTATAGAGTGTGAATGTATAATTGATTTCAGATTGAAATAAAAACTGAGACTCAGTCTCTATAACCGGTCAACTGTAGTGTATATATATATATATATATATATATATATATATATATATATATATATATATACTTATATATATATATATATATATATATATATATATATATATATATATATATATATAATCCTTACAAACTTCGTTCAATATAGCGTATCAATTAAAAGTTTTAATTGCCTTTCAACGAAATGTAGGAAGTTTTAACTTTTAATAATTTTCTTCGTCATGGAACACAACACAAAGGATCTAATTGTATCGTACAATTGCAGCATTTTTCACGATGCCAGATTATATAAAATAACACTCGTATATAAATATTTGTTCATTATAAACATATAATCTTTTTATGACTTCTTAAAGTAGCCTACAGTTAATATATATAACTGAAGACCATAAACTAGTTATCTACTACAAGTACTTGAAATGAGGCTTGAGCATATAGCCACAAAAAACAAAAACCAATACAAATTATCAGTGTAAATGCTAGCTGAATGATACATTTACAAGGTCTATTACATACCTTGAGTGTAAAGTATATGTACTTTTGTATATTTGTCACACTTATCAAGACAGACTTCCTCAGATGAGCTCTGTATAATGCATATAGTTTATGAGGTTACCTGATATAGAATATACTGTGTGCAACGGTCACAGTAATATCACGCTTAACGGAGATGAGAAAAAATAATTTATGTACCAGATAAAACCTGCTTACAGGGATCCATCCCTTCATTTGTCTTTGGAAAACGTTTTAAAGTTCGAGATAAATGTTATCTTGCAATGAGTCTCTACTGGCCTATACTCCAGTATTTACTATACATGAGAAAGAGAGGAATACTGAGTTTAACTGAAACGTACTCACACCTACATGTACAAACATGGTCAATCTCTATTTTTCATATCTTTAAATATACATAGGCGCTGCATCTCTAAGGACTTTATTAACAGAAAAGAGCGAGAACCAAAACGTTTTGTAAAATGCTAGAAATACCAACAAATAATACAAATTAAATATCCATAACATATGTATATCTTATTTTCAATGCCATATACTACGTATACATTTAAAATACCACATATCATGACTCAAGGAAGTCAAGCATTTCCTACATTTTGAATAAAATGCTTTTCTAAGTACATATCTTGCAAGAGAGTATAGCAAGTATTGTATGCTTTTGTCTTCGTCTAAAGATGCACTTCGTGAATATACATGTTCATTGCTGAACATGTTTTCCTGTTCTTGTCTCTTTACCATTTGTCTATCAAATACTGACAATTTGGAATCAATGGAATATTTGGCCATCGCTTAAAAGTATTTCGTGGAGCGCACAACAGAACTAAACATTTTTTGATGTACTGTGCCTTGAGTCAAATCTACTTTACTTTTGTGCAAGCAAAAACAGTACGAGATCTCTTTTAGCTTATGTACATATACCGGCGTATAATTATGACCAGAACGGTTGCATCTTGGGGAGAAGAGGAAAGTTAATGTGCAATCCCGGCGTGTGGTGCCTAATGATGATTCAATTCTCTATATATGCATGATTTAATACGTGCTTAAATGTACGGAATAATTAGATGTTTCATCCTGGTGTCGCATTTCTGAAATCGGGCAATTAATTTAAAGACAATTGCCACATTTATTGTTCATAGTGTGGTGCGTATGACTGATAGAACAAACAGTGGCAATTAAACAAGCTCTAGCACAGCCAGGAATGCAACGCATATAACCAGTAGAGCAAATTAAACAGCCATTGCAACCACAAATTGCATTGCTTTAGTAATCGCTGTTCCTGCTTGATTTTACGAAATATGTGTGAACTATGTAGCACAAATATCTGTCAAAATATTGGATCATGCTTTAAAATTAAAAACATTTTTATAATAATCTTCAAACATGTAACGAAAGATTTGCGTTTTAAATAGTATAGCCAGTGGAATTCTAAGTATATGCTCTAATTGATAATGGAGTCGCGCGACACTCTTATTTTAAGGGTGCATTTTAAGTACGCATTTACTGGTGTAAAGAATATATTGGGAAAAAAAAATATTAAAATGAGCAGCTATGCTTGTGCTTTGCTACAAATATAGAAGGGCAACATTATTCAGTAAATATACTTTTAGCATAACTTCAAAATATCAATATATTTTAGTTAAATTATTTATTGAAAGGAAACAAGGCTTGCAGAGTTTGCATTTTATGAAAAAGTTATAGAATCAGTGGTACATTAAAGAAAGAGTGTATATAATACACATATATTTTATTTATATCAAATAAAAATACACATAGTTGACTACAGGCATTTTTATATTGACGTAATTAAAGAAATCTGCACAGCCCTGTCCAGTGTGTCCTCTGCAAAACGTGTTATTAAACTTTAACGAATAATCGCAGTCTTCTTTGGAAATTGATATGTTACTTCTTTATGTTTTTGAACTTCTCTTTTCACTCATATTTGTTTAAATAAATATAAGACACACTTATGAGTTAAATGGAGAAAATAGTGCACTACAAACTCAGCATGGTTAACTACTTGAACACTGAACGTGCTGGCTTTCTCATACAGGTTAGCATACGAGTTGGAAATAAAATAAACGCAAGGATGAACCGGCAAGAAGTACTTCCATCATTTAATTGTATTTACAGTTCATCTAAGTTATTATTATGTTTTAATTAGCATTGCTACCAACTACACAATTGCTTCTATCCTCGGTTTCTTGTTTGTCCTTTCCATTCTTCTCTGTCGCTGCATATTTCTATCATTCAGAGCTCCATAGATATCATCACATGACACAGGCGAAAATCCGCCACCATCGTTTTGTAACGGAGTGTTGCTGGTATCTTTTCAAGAAGGTCCAGATAGAATTACCATAAGGGTATTCATATAGAGAAAGAGAAGTGGGACTTAGCATACTTACTATAAAGGCATTCATGCATTGCCGACCCCTATGTTTCTCTATTGGTCGATTTTCTGCCGCCTTTCCACCCCACACAGACATAGAAAAAGGTTGAGGGAGGGTAGATCGGCCTTAGGACATATCAGTATTAAATGCGATGGCTTTAGACCCATATGAATAGGTTTTATTAAACTTAAGGTTGCTTGTATTATCCAGGAAACATGTTATGAGAGTGCTGATATTAGTAAAAGTGTTGTTTCAGTAAAGATTAAACAGATACAGTAAAAACAAACCTAGTGCCTAGTCTAAGGAATACTGAAATATATTCCGCTTTCTATAATCAATAATTATATTTGCAGCTAGTTGTAAAATCGTTCAAGCGATGATAACATGCAAAAAAAAAAAAAAAAAAAAAACCAGTGAAAGGAATCATATAGTCTACGTGATATAATAGACAGGACTAAAGCATAACAACGGTTACTGATTAAGTGTCTACGATTGTATAACCTAATCAATAAATCTATTTTGTCAATACAAAGGTGAATGGATAATGTAATAAATAAAGTAGATGTGCATTATGCACACAATAGAAGAAGGCAATTATTCAAAAAGCTATTATTTTCAGCAATACCAATATCCACTGAATATTAATCTGGAATAACTATATTTTATTGTTATAAAACAAAAACAATTTATGTGACATATATCAACAGTTATACAATGCTATGCTCATTAATACTGTGAACGGAACGATATAAATCTGTATGTTGCATCCAACTATCCTTAAGGTAATTTTCCAAAAAGTAGAGAAAACGTCGATGTACGAGGTATTTATAAAAATGATGAAGTAGAGGTAATGTGGGACATTGATTTTTTGATGACGGGTTTGGTGCATCTCTTCGATTCAATTGATTGTACCATTTCTTCGCACGTGCGTGAAGCGCGACTGCATTTTCCATTCGTGACCATACGCAACATATGCAGGTTGTCTTATTCGAAATCCAGTTCGACCTGGAGTCAATTATCTAGACTAGATGTAATCATGTTCATAAATGTTGAAAAGAACACGGCAAACCTTTCATCTCATACGGCATTACTTTATACTGATAAAGTCCCTATCGAGTCACAAAAGCCTAAATTTGCTTTGCGTTTTCTGTCCATTGAATTTGCTAGAATCCTTTGAGAAGGTCAAATTTGGTGACATGCTTTGCATATCCAATCTTATCAACGTATTCATCGATTCTTGACAATGGATTTGTATCTGCTTTAGCCACACTGTTCACGGGTGCGTAATCTAGTATTTCAACTTCATGGTAGACTGTATTTGTTCTTGTACAAACATCTGGAAACAAATGCTTATATTCAAGTTACAGCTGATTTATTTCGTTCTTTTCTTGTTCATGCAGGTGTGGAAGTTTCTGGTGCAGATTATTCATAATGTCTGAATTCAAAAGATTCGTTACTCCAAAGTCACTATAGTCCAATTGCATTCCTCAACTTAAATCCTCACTGTGTCGGACAGGTGCGACTAAATTGATTGCATGATTAACCCGACTATCAACATGCCGGTACACTTTTAATAATTTTACATCCCAGGAATACTATTATTGTAATTTAACTGACCCATTGTTTTCATCACTTTGTATGGACCATACTATCTAATCGAAAGAATTTTTTTAAGAATGAGAGACAGAAACCTATTAAAAGACTGAAACGGTCTCTCCATTATAGTTCTGTCGTACTGTAATTTCAATTCGGACTTAAATTGCTGATACCTAATTCACGCAGAACTTGCTGGAATAAGAGTTTGAGTAGTTAAAAGAGGATCACTGTGATCAATATCCTTTCATAGATCCAAACAAGGAATGAAAGTGTCCTCATCAAATGCCTGAAAAATTCACTTGTCAGTAAGGAATACTTTCCTGATTAGCATCGTTCTCAAGAGCTTTCTTTGCCATAGCTTTAGTAACTGCACAATCTGGGTTTAAGTCACAGATGTCGCTTTCAATCGGATCCACTTTCTGATCTAAAACAAACTTGACAGTTACAAGTGGATTAACTACAACCTCTTCTCTAGCTTGGTCATTACCTAATAATAAATGTATACCCTCGATGGGTAACGACAACACTGTTCCGACTGCCATGGGTGCCGAGACTCAGTCTGGTGACATATTTGCACAATGGTGAGGAACGTAATAACGTCGCACTCTACTCCATGAATAAGAATACGCTGGTTAGAAGAAGATTTCTCAGAACAAGGCAAAGTACCTGATTATAAAAGACTCAGAGAAGAGTCCCTTATGATTTTAACAAGGATATTATTGGCCGAATCACCTATGAGTGATATAGAACCCTTTAGCATAAATGGTTCATAATTCTCCAAGAAATGTATTGTTTTCAGTACATGATCATTACCTTGAGCTCTTAGAAATAAGAGCATATCGTGACCTTGACCTCTTAGAATTAAGAGCATTAGGAATAGGCCTGTTTTAATTCTGTTGATTAGTTTTTAATTTGTAGCAATTAAAAACAAGGTACCATTTTTTCTTGCAATAGGTAAACGTAGGAGGAGATCATTAGTTCTGATCCCTCTTCTCAGAAACTTGATTAATTAAAGTTGTGCCAGTATGAAATTTAAAAGTGATCGTATTAGGCTGAAAGAGTTTTTGACCGGAAGACTGTTGAGAGGAAGACGTACTGACAAAAATAAAATTTGTTAGGTAAGGAATACTCTTCAGTTGTACGAGCAGCATCTCCAAAGGTATCGACCATGTGGTCATCAAGGTAACTCTTAACGTCACTATGGAAGTAGTTCTTGAACTCTTCAACTCATATGAGTTGTCTGAGATTTTGGTAATCTTGACCAACGTTCTTGGCTAAGAGCCACCTATAAAATAATTGCTCTTTGTTTTCTGGCAAATTCGAAATGAGTTTATCCAATTTCTTTTTTATCGTTCCTAAACTTTTGTCGATAAACCTCAGGTACCAACTCATAACCTTTCAAGAGATATTCCTCAACCAAGCCATAATCAGCACTGACAGAGAATTATAGATATCACGAGCTTTGCTAAGAAGTACGCTTTGTAATAACATACTTCAATCTTATCATACCCATTTCAAACTTTCAGCAATTGTTTTAGATGAGGAATATATATATATATATATATATATATATATATATATATATATATATATATATATATATATATATATATATATATATCTCTTTATATATATACTTATATATATTTACTTCTTTCTTTATAACGGGATACTAATCAATCTAATATTCTGAGTAACATCAACTTGAATTTGTTTGCAAATTGGAGACTTGCAGTTTATTTACCAGCTCTAATTCTTTAATCCAAATCGAAATTCATTTTCTTCAGTTTCTCAATTGTTTTTACATCTTTCTTTCTTCTTTCTCCAATTGCTTTTGCATCTGGTTCCCTCTTTCCTATTTCTGCAACAGCATTTTCCTCTCTCTTCCCTCCAATCTAATTGCATTGGTTATTTCTTGTTCTCTTTACGTAGCTGCAATTGTCTTTCTTGAAGCTAAAGCGTTCTTAACTCAGTTTCATTATTGTATCTTAATTCCAAGCCCGAAGGTTGTATCTTAGAGCTTGATTGATATTCAGCAATTGAAACCAGAGCACTTTTATCCAAACAATTCTTTTTGTACCAAATGCTTGACCAAAATATTTTTATTTCTTGCTTCATTAAAGAAGTCTTTGTCTCAGAAAAATAATATGTTCAGGTACACTGAAGTAATTCATCCTTTCTTCAAAGAGTCTAACTGTTTTGTGGTAGGATTTGAAATAAACATCCATACTTTAATTGCTGCTTTCGATAAAGATCTCAAAAATGTGTAATAATAGCTGGGACTTGGGGAATTCCAAAACAAGGTGACTTTATCTTTCAGAAACAAAGTCTTATGAAATATTTTAGAGAAATGACCACCGAATATTTAATACAAATCGATTCTGCTAGATTATAAGCACGCATAAATAATCTTTCCAGTGACAAGCTTGTATAGTCGTCTACTTGACCTCATATCACAATTAACATTTTCTAAAAAAAATTACCAAGTGGAAAACAACCTTCTAGAAAGTTCTTAATATTTACAAAATAAACTTTTAGTTATTATTAGAAATATATTACTAAAATTATAATATAGAACCTGGACAATGCAGGTACACCAGGTAAATTGTAGGGCAATCCCTATAACCTAGCCTGACATTACAATAGCATATAATGAAATAGCAGAAGTTAAAAACAATACTTACTAACAAACAATGCAAATTCAATATACATAAAATGCTAGCGAAATTGTTGCCATCCTTTTGTGAAGCATTTGTTTTCCCAAAGGCCCCAGCGAGTTATACACCAAAAGGTTTTAGATTATTGGACTCATTCATAGATACCCCTTTCCCTTCCAGAATGCATATCAGCACAATTTAAAGCAGTAGGATCATATAAGGTTTTTGCCTTAAGAGCCAAAAAACAACATAATTTTTCTTGAAAGGATTTAAGAGCACAGAGAGCAGATTTATAGATGGTGTATATAAATCTGCTATAAGACATTAAAACTACCAAACAAAGTGAAACACGATTGAAGAAACAAAGAAAAGTGATGGATCTCAGTAGAATGGAAACTGATAGTGATGCACTCTGTGCAGGATGTGTAATGACGAAAGAAGAAGATAATATTAGAGAATACAGTGCATGTGATATATGTGACATGTGGATGCATGACAATTGCATTGCAAATAACTTCAGAGGAACTATTTAAATTCCCGGACATCAGCACAATACTGCCATGTAAGATACGTGTATGTTTCTTTCATAGATGACATGTACCCATGCACCTCTATTAATTACCATTTAAATATAATTATTTTAATTGGTTGTGGTTTAATGTTGGTTGCAACACTTGATGGGAAATGCATGGCAGCCAAAGTTATAGGTAGAGGGGAATCGTGTTTGAAAGAAATCAAGACTCAGTCTAGCGCAATAAACTGATGAAAGCAATATAGGTATCTGACTTCAGTGTAAAGCGATTTTTCTGTACACGTTTAATTCACGGAAGTGTGACCAAAATTTTGAAAGCTTAAAATGAATGATATACTGTTTATAAACGTTACAATCTCAAACTATTTATTCGCCAATTATATTTAAACATTGTGTTTGCTTCCCAATGGTTATTTCCTTCTCTATCTGTCTCTTTCTCTCTCTTTCTCTCTCTGTCTCTGTCTGTCTGTCTGTCTGTCTGTCTATCTCACTCTGAATCACAGACACCACAATAGGCCAATTTTTCAGATTACATCTGTACAGGCAAATCAATCATCTGCCCATTGCTAATGTTTAAGTGATTCAGTACCACTTCAGAACACGGTTATCAAAGGTGCCAAACATACAAAATCCGCAATTCCATATACATGTCTCTTAACTGACAGAGTATACAGACTTGGTGTTACATCCTGAGTGTGGGTAACAGGTGTAGAAGCATTCTAGCAAAATACGCACCCTTTGATTACAGAGGAGAAGAGTTTATTGGCTTAGAAGATGTTGCAGACCGGTTATGGGTGACGTTTCAGAATCATTAGCGAGCTTTTACTTTTCATTTAGGTTCATGGGATAAAAATGTGCTGATGCAAAGAGCAAATCACGTCCTTGATATTCACCGTGACAAGCACCTCATGAAGACTGTGATAGAAATGAGTAGTAATACCGGCACACTACAAAATCTGTCATTCAAATATTTAGTCTGTAGTCGGGACACTTAAAGAACTATTGAATATCCTCAGAGAATGGTCCGTAATAAAACTAATCATTGGTTATTTGTCTATTTTGTTTTTGACACATTTATAGCAACTCTAGTCCATAGAATGCTTCAGTTGTATCTTCAATATATGTATGTGTATGTTTTAAATGTGTGTCAAAAGTCATCCTTTCCTTTATGAAAGTTATCATGGAACAACCCATTATAATCTTATATAGATATCATTGATACCATATTAGAGTGATACTACAAAGGGGCGAAATCTTTCATATAGATTATCTACCTCGAAATATAATTCTTTCAAAAATTTATGTCCTGGCTGCTTATGTTTTATATATTACTCCTTTAGTTTTGTTTCATGTTATTTTGTCTCTTGTGGCCTGAAATAATCTATAATAAATATACTGTTTTTCAAAGATGTTATTTATTTTTCAAATTTGAGAACCCAAAGCCTAAATACCGTAAAACTAAATTAATGAAAACTGGTTCCTTAATTATCCAAGAAACAAGAGTCTATTTTTCTACATTCTTGGTCGAAAATATGGTTCTGTGACTACGTACATAATGGTAGCACGTTTACATTGGTGCTTCCTATCAAGAAAAGTCATTGCAAGTAAGAAAAGCAGCAATATTCATTTTCCAGTTTGACTTGGCGTTAAACATGTAAATTATGTGTGCTGGATTATTCTATAACTTAAATTTTGAAAGATATTTGTTTCAATAAGCTTGGACATTGCACTTAGAATGTACTACGTTATCGATTAGGTGCAAATAGTTTTATTCTGCAAATTGCAGTGTTAATTTTGATATCATTTTACCGAATCATCGACTTACTTCTACAATCGCACTGCCGCCACAGATCAAGGTAAAGCGACATTTTCTTCTTTTGACATTTAGAATAAATATAACGTGGATAGATATATCATTTATTTGAAAGAAACGAATGAATCAGTTTTCAGATTAAATCATGTTAAAATTTAGGAACGTTCTGAATACTATGTAAATATATGAGCTTATCATATAGTTTTTTCGTTTTATGATGATAATGTGTATGTTTGCTTTCTTAAAGTATACTGTGATGCTACAACGCTTAACCGATGATATTGTTTCAATTCAGCGTATTTTTTGAGTTTATTACCCGTTCTAATACGCTCCCATAATAAATGGCGTGCTTATTTAAACACCTAGCCTTTCTCGATCATATATGGCAGAAGTTCCTGAATACCTTTATAGGCTGGCCTTCTTTAATGTGGCATAATTTAAACAAACATCTAGATGACAGGGTATTTTATATAAAATGTAATTGGGCAGTATTAACAAATAAAATGGTATCCATGCACAACAGGTACTATTATTTTCGATGATATGCAACACTTATTGAATCCTTTTAAAATCACGAATTATTATTAAATGATGTCACCTTTTACAATTCTAAATCAAATTTTCACGTGCTGAGTTAACATTAGCTGCTCTAAATCTAACCCTGATCTCCATAATGTACTTGTTTTTCAAGAAATGTTATATAGTAAACGTGTTAACTTTCTTATAGTTTCACATTGAAGTGTAAATATTGGCGATTTCAGATTTGTATATTTGCCGTATCATGCACGTACTTTATTCCATTATTGAACTGTCCTGTTATTACTATCATACATTCAATGATTGGTTATTGCTAGTTATTTTAAAAAATATCACGGACTTCAGGGCACCAAATTTAACTTTTGAAATAAAATCGATAAATCAATATTTGTTTTTCATGGCTGTTATCTTATTACACAGCTAGCTTTGTTTACACTGTCATCCTATCAAACATTTTATGTATGTATGTATGTATGTATGTATGTATGTATGTATGTATGTATGTATGTATGTATGCATGTATGTGTGTATGTATGTATGTATGTATGTATGTATGTATGTATGTATGTATGTATGTATATTAGTATGTGCGAGGTGTGTGCGAGGTCTGTGGGGGGTGTGCGAGGTCTGGGCCTGTTGTCCCGCTCGCTAAAGGAAAGTGAAGCGTCTCTCATAGCCTCTCCTTTCCAGGTGTAGTGATCGCTGCGGGACCACTGTCTGGCTTTGCTGGGCAGGAAGTACTTGCATATGGCCTCTCCTACACTATTATGTCCACAGCAGCACCTTCATGTGGGGCCCCCTGTTTTCACATAGCCTGCTGTGTGGCGCGACCGAGTGCCCGGCGGTATAACTGGGTGGGCAGACTGGGATCGTTAGCCTTGGCAGGCAACCAGTCTAAAAGAAGGAAAACTCTGACTCCAAACCCGGGCAGATGGAGCTCGTTAGCCTTGTCAGGCAGTTCGCCTAGGAGATGGAAACTCCAATTCGAAACCAACGAAGTGCCATTGGATGATGGCGCCGCTGCCTTGTGGATATCTTCGGGAGAAGGAAAGGCTACGGGAGTAAACCCAGACAGAAAATCCGGAGTGGAGCCCCTAAGGCGGCTGGGTGTCAACTACGACTTCCTTCCGGCAGCTCCTGCATCCAAACTGGTGCCAAATGGCATGCTCAGCATTCCTTTGGACCCCACCAGCAAGGACGAGAGGGGGATCCTGATGTCTGGGCAGCCCAGGATCTCCATACTACACGCCCAGGCTTGTGCCCTGGAGAGGCCACTCCAGCCTCTCCCTTGAGCGAGGAAACAACACGGAAGCTGGCAGTCTACGGGTTATAAGTCCCACCCGATTGGCGTAGGGAAGGGGCGCCACGGGTCAGCTTCGACGGTGGGAGGGATCATCGAGTCCCACTGGCCGACTACCGCCCGCCTTAAGCAGGGCAGCCCCCGGTCAGAAAGGTGTTGGCCTGCCAACGTCTGCCTGCTTCAGTGGGTGCCTGGAGCTCAGTATGTTGCTCAGCATGACAAGCAGACGGAAACTCCGCACCAGACAAAAGAAACAAGAAACCATTAAAGAAGACTCCAGCTCTTCGATTCGCAAGCTGAAACGTGCGCACCATGCGCACAGGCATCTCTGACGACCTCAGGGAGGTGGACGACACCAGAAAGACGGCCATCATCGACAGAGAGCTCTAGAGACTAAATGTCAGCATAGCTGCCCTCCAGGAAACCAGGTTTGCCTCCAGCGGTTCCCTCTGGAGCTGTGCACCTATCATGACCTGTGCGTTACAAACACCATCTTCAAGTGTAAGCCACAACACAAAGTGTCATGCAAACACCCCAGGTCTCATAGCTGGCACCAGCTCGACTTGGTCATCACCAGGCCCTGAACAGCATCATCTCCACCAGAAGCTACCACAGTGCAGACTGAGACTCCGACCACGTCCTCGTGTGCAGCAGGTTGCGACTACAGTCGCGAAGACTACACCGCTCCAAACCAAAAGGTCGCCCTCGCATCAACACTGCGCAGATGTCTATCCCCTCCAAGGTGGAGGAGTATGTTTCCGCCCTGGATCAGGCTCTCCAGGACCTGCCAGAGCACGATGCCACAGCCAAGTGGAACGCCATGAAGGATGCCATCTATAGCACAGCCATGTCCCCGTTTGGCAAGAAAGAACGGCCCAGCCAGGACTGGTTCAAAGCACACCTTTCAAGGATGGAACCAGTAATCAAGGACAAACGAGAAGCCTTCATAGCTTACAAAAATGCCCCAATGAACGGACGCTTGCTGCCCTCAGAAGAGCCCGAAACACCACCCAACGCATCGCTAGACAGTCCGTAAACGAGTACTGGAAGCAATTGTGTGAAGGAATCCAGCGCAGTGCCGAGTCAGGAAACATCCAAGGCATATACAGTGGCATCAAGAAGGCCCTAGGCCTTACAGTGAAATGGGTTGCCCCCCTGAAATCTCTGACGGGAGAGAAGATCACAGACCGCGAGCAACAGATGACCAGATGGGTGGAGCACTCAGAGCTGTACTCCCGAGAAACGTCAGTCACCGATGTGGCCCTTAGCAACGTACAGGAACTTCCCACTATGGAGGAGCTCGACAAAGTGCCTACCTTAGAGGAGCTCAGCAAAGCCATCGGCCCCCTCCCAAACGACAAAGCACCAGGTAGCGATAGCATCCCCCCAGAAGCCATCAAACGTGGGAAACCGAAATTGCTACAGCAGCTGCATGAGCTACTCTGCTTCTGCTGGGAGGAAGGAGCAGTCCTCCAAGACATGCGCGACGCCACCATTGTGACCCTCTACAAAAACAAGGGAGACCGCAGTGACTGTAACAATTACAGAGGAATCTCGCTTCTCAGCATCGTTAGCAAAGTGTTTGCCCGCATCCTCCTAAACAGACTGCAGCTGCTGACGGACCGCGTGCATCCGGAATCCGAGTGCGGCTTCAGAGCAGGAAGGTCGACAACATACATGATCTTCTCCCTCCGACAACTCCAAGAGAAGAGCAGAGAGCAAGGTCAGCCACTCTACATGATGTTCATCGACCTCACCAAGGCCTTCGACCTGGTCAGCAGGAAGGGCCTATTTGAACTTCTTGCGAAGATCGGCTGCCCCCCAAAACTCCGCAGCATGTTAATCTCCTTCCATACTAATATGAAGTGTACAGTCCTGTATGATGAATCCTCCTCAGACTTCATCCCCATTAACAGCGGCGTGAAGCAGGGCTGCGTGTTGACACCAACCCTTTTCGGGATCTTCTTCTCCCTGCTCCTGTCCTACGCCTTCAGCACGTCCACTGATGGCGTATATCTGCACACCAGGTCCGACGGGAGGCTGTTCAACCTGGCACGACTGCGCTCGAACACCAAAGTGAGGTCAGTACTCATCACGGAGATGCTCTTTGCTGACGACGCGGCTCTTGTGACCCACACCGAGGATGCCCTCCAGAGAATGGGAGACCGTTTTGCTGATGCCTGCAAGCAGTTCGGGCTCACCATCAGCCTAAAAAAGACAAATGTCAGTGCTCAAGATGTCACCACTGTACCCTCCACCAGAATCGACGGCGCCACCCTGGAAGTAGTCAACAACTTTATTTACATGGGGTCAACTATCTGCAACACTCTTTCGCTTGATGTGGAGCTGAAGAGAAGGCTTGGAAAGGCAAACACCATCATGGCCCGACTAACAAAGAGGGTGTGGGAAAACAGCGCGCTGACAGTGCACACCAAGACTCATGTCTACCAAGCCTGCGTTCTGAGCACCCTCCTATATGGAAGTGAGACCTGGAGCACCTACATGAGGCAAGAGCGTCGACTCAATTCCTTCCATATACGGTGCCTACAACGCATCCTGAAAATCAGCTGGCAAGACCACGTCCCACACAGCGAGATCCTTCAGCGTGCAAGTATCCCAAGCATATACTCCCTGCTGAGCAAACGCCGCCTCGATGGCTGGGACAGGTCGGACGTATAGAGGATGGGAGGCTTCCAAAGGACATCGTATATGGTCAGATGGCCAATGGCACCAGAAGAGTCGACCGCCCCTCACTCCGCTTCAAGGATGTGTGCAAGAGGGACATGAAGGCATGAGGCATTTCACCAGACAGCTGAGAAGTGCAGGCCGAGGACCGAGGCACCTGGAGACTGACGGTCAGCAAGGGCATAGCAGTCGCTGATGGGAGGAGAGTCCAGCAGGCCGCAGAGAAACGTGAGAGAAAGAAGAGTTCAGCAGCAACCCAAGCAACTCAGACTTCCCAGTACGTCTGCACCAACTGCAATAGGGACTGTCACTCGCGCATCGGCCTGCACAGCCACAACAGACGATGCCAAAACCCCAGAGACAGACAACACTCCAAGGGCGCTACTCACACGGTCTCCCGAGACTGAGCTGCCAATGATGATGATGATATTAGTATGTAGTCACGCAGGTCAGTGGATGAAATTCTTACTCCTGTCAGTCCGAGAACACCACCACTGGACTAATAAATATTCTTGTAAATGGATCATTTGAGCTACTCTCAACTTTCATTGGAAAAATATACTACGTTGCCAACAGTGGTATATTTACAGAACAAGGAATTACTCACTGAGTATTACACATAATCAATATTATATTCATAAATGCATTAATTTATTCTAAGCTTTTAGCGATGTTCCCAATTGTGTATTTCTCCCATACACTATTAGTCATGCTTTGGAATACATTTTAAAATGTTAAAAGGAAACGTAAGCTTAACCTTTGTATGTATGACTTTTGAAATGTGTTTTATGTATTATACACGAGTTACATCACACCAACTCTGTACGATCTCAACTATACATACATTACTGAGTAATAATGCTAAAAATTGCTTGGCACAGGCATTCGTGCGCAGTAGACACAACCACGTGTCGACGCACTAATTAACTCTCATCTAAGTACACTGTTGCTCCGGATTCCTGCGACAGAAATCAAGGTTTGTATATGCTATAATATAGAAATGAAGCTATGCATCAAACAGAGCGGAAAGTTTTGTATTTGGATCCTACATTGAGAATGGAAGATAACATGACCAGCATTTTCGAATGCAAAAAATTGTATTATCGTGGAGATTAAATAACTTTTAAAACGTACTCATCAGAGACTTGAACCCAGGCCTACTGGTTGCGGCACCCATCCCGTTGCCTGTACACCAGTAGCGGGGAGGGTGAACAGACCACTTTTTAGAGCAGTTCATTTCTGAAAATAAAGCTTCCTACGAAAATGAAAATACAAGGCCAATAACGCTAAACCGAGGCCTCTAACCGATTGAGGTCTCTAACCGGGTTAGATCATTTTTGTTATTTTATCTATTGACATTTGTATTTTCAAAATTTATTTATTGCCCCTGGTGTAAACACCAGGACACTCACTGATGTCCGTCCCCTCTCTGCTGCTGTCTTTATCTCAACCAAAAATTTTATCGAGACCTATGCGATATCGCTACCATGAATCACGTACATTTATCGTGATAAATCCACGAGGAATCGCTTGCGCTTTTTGAGACGAAATTTCTAAATTTAATTATATCCATGTCCCCTGAATACTACGTATGATGAATGTTTCGTAGAGCATGTGTATCGACTCCATTAAAGACAACCAGAAGATTGCAGTTCTTTCTGATCACTTTAGGTATTTGTGTATATCGCTGAGTAACATATATAATATCAGTGTTTGTGTGTCTGCCTTGGGGATATATCAGAGCTCGATTTGATTGTTTGTTCAGCATCACATCATCGAATACTAGGAGATTATTACTATATCCATCGAGATCATCCACAGATGGAGCATCATCAATATTGGTAATAAAATCAATAATATCATAACCGTCCTCGTCCAACAATTTTGCATTTTCATTAAAGTCTTTACGCACGTTGTAGCATCTCTGATCATCTACGGACGGTTCCACTACATACAACTTTATTCCACTTGACCCATCTCATTATCAGGTTAAGCGAAAATTGCGTCTTAACAGACTCAGATGGACATATGATAATTGAAAAAATTTGGTAGCTCTAGATGATGCCTGTCTGGCTTTTGCTTTCGTGTAGCTGAAAAATCAATGATGTCCATCTACTAGAATTATAATAAGTATATGAATTTATATTGTGTTCGATGCACACCACCTACCCCCACAAGTGCATTAAAAACAGTAACGACGAGGAATTAAAAGCGTGCACTTGCAGGCAAGTGTGATAAAAGTGGTACAAGCAAATACAGATTTATCTCTCATGAAACAGGCGGATATATCGATGCTTAACTGGGAAAATTACCAGGAGCTCCATGGGCTAAATATCCTGGCGAGAAACAACTTCCTGGATATAATTAGTGTGGTCCTGGAACCCGACGTGTTGTCTGTCTTGACGGGAAAGATTAACCAAGACCTGGAGAGTATCCAATAAATGCGATTGATCAAGCGTTCGACGTATAAAAAAAATCCAGATCTACATCAACGACATATTGCAAATGTGAAGCTGATTCATACTCTAAAGTCTGTAGAAAATAAATATCAGAGAATCCCTTGTTAACTGGCTGGTAAGAACTGCGATGAAAGACAAACTAGTGCTAGGGGCTGGTAATTAGTCGGCCTATTATTATAATAATGGAATCGATTTATTATAGCCCAAGAAGATATTGGAGGGATAGAGCAGCGATTAGTAAACTTGCAGATGCAGCAGGTGTCGAACGTTCTGTTGCTGCTGATTAGTTAGCACGACAGGCAATATGGCAAATTTATCTATAACCACCTAAAAACATTCAGCACGCACATTTTCATGTCAGCACTCCTAATGAAGTTCATCAGGCAGATATTTTGTTTTTACCGCATGATACTATTAAAACTGGTAGACGTCAAACACTCACATACAAATACGCGTTGACTGTCGTTGACGTTGCAAGTAGATATAAAGAAGCAGAACCACTGTCAACAAAGACAGCAACTGAAGTTGCATCTGCGTTTGAACGAATGTATCAACGTGGCGGTCTGAGATGACCACATTTGCTACAGGTTGATCCTGGCAAAGAATTTCTCGGTGCAGTAACATCTCTAATGAAACAGCATAACGTCAAAATCAAATGAGGGCACACCGCAGTTCATCGAGATCAGGCAATCTTTAAGCGATTTAATCGCACACTTGCTGAGCGATTGTTTGGATATCAGTATACGAAGAAAATTTCCACCCACCTTAAGTCCGGGGATAAGAGATCTCGTTAATGGCTTGCAAGACTACCAAGTGTGATAGCTGGGTTCAATAATGAAATTAATCGTGGAATTTCTATGAAACGAATCAAAGAAATCTCGAAGAAAAACATACCAGTACAAAGTGACTCTTTGTCAAAACAACCAGCACTAGGTAATTTGACTGACATATATTTATATGAACCTGGTGACTTGAAGGTGGTAAAATAGAACAACTGATCCTATTTGGAGTGTGACAACACATACAATTTTCAGCGTGGTAAGATCCACGGCTAGACCTGCAATCTACAGACTAGGGTCAACTGCTCCTCAACGTGGATCTGTATGTGAACAAGTACAAGTAACTCCTGAAGTATTATTTGCTAGCAATTAGGCACTTGCTCCTCGACGTCGATTACACTCAAGACAGGTTAGCATCGCAGTTTCGCGTGTATGGCCGACACTACTATTAATTCTATATACGGTAAAGTGTCGTGGGTCATTATAAGAATACTGCCACAACATTACAGTGTTACAGCAAGCACAGTGATTATTTTGTTGTTATTTCAGTGTCATGATACATTCAATATCAAGATCCAAGTCTAGCTTATTATTTTTTGTCAGATCGCTGATAACCAGTTATTTGTTCTTCTTACCTTATAATGGCCATTGCTAGCAATGGTTTCCTGAGTTTGATTATTATTCATTGCGCAGCCTATGATAACCCTCCGCGGCTGGGACATTGGTCTGACTCTCGACACTGCTAGATAAACTAAATTTGACAGTTCAATTCGATCATCAACAATCCAGTTATTTGTATGGGAAATAGTTAATCTTTGTGATGAATGAATCCTTATGGCACATCCTAGAGTCCATGGAGATTTATGCGTCGTTAACGCGCTCTCAACAATGTTAACAGGAACCAAACAATATCATTAAGAACAATTTTTTTGTTTCTCTGACGACTCAGGAATTTCAATATCAATATTTTGTTTGCGTGTATCTTCTGGTCGATAACACAGTGGCACGGGTAAATCTGAAAACTATTCTTTATGTAACAGAAATAATTGCTGTTGAAGTGTATCACGAACTATCTTACGACTTGCAACTATCAAATCAGCAGGCTTCCACAAAATCCAAAAACTATTTATAAAAGTTTCTGGAATTACTTCATGCATTATCTCACATTGAATTTTGTCTGGTTGTAGTCTGATTAACGTTTTAAACTCTTTCAGCTGTTCATCAATAGCTCTATGAACTTCAAGTATTTCCTCAAAATAATCTACGAACGTTTTCAGCAATTCATGGGAAGATGATCCAATAAAAAGTAGTGGTTGACCATTATCGCCACGCATGATGACAGCAATATTTCGAGTCAATAACCAATCAAGAAACATTTTAAATACCTCCACGGGTTCCGTGCATATTTCATCCCAGATAATAATCTTATGAACATATTTCTCACCCACTCGCTCAGGAGTCAATGCGTCTCCTTTCCATGGAAAGAAGCTGTAATGAGTATGTGATTTAACTCCTCGCTCTTTCATTTCTCTGACGAGTCGGTGAGTCGGAGTTAGTACAAGCATGTTAAGATTCCGAAATAATTCAATCGGACGTGTTGTTTTACCAGATCCTCCAAGTCCGTTGAAATAAAAGCAGTTTTATGTCTGGCCACAGGATCATATGCCGATGAAGCTAATGATGGTTGTGACATTTGACTATTTTTATAATACATTCCCTTAGATTCAACGGCGGCGGATTCAGAATAACGAAGTATATTTTCTCGCTTTATTCTCCATTCGCTTTATGATCCATCAACGCCGATGTGTAATTCATTTAGCTATCCTATATTTTTTACTGATATAAAATGAATCTGTGGCAACTCAGGAAATATATTTATCATCGATAGTAGGTTTATCGAAACGTAAGCGAGTATCGAAGATCTTAAATGAGTGAATTGTGGAGAATCGCCATCAATATACATCACAATTGTTCCTAATTTTGCTCCGTCCGATAAGATAATATTACTTCGACTTACAAATATACTTTTCTTAGTTGTATCAGCAATTATAAAATCGAGCGCAGCAACTTGTAGAATGTTGCTAATGATCACATGATCCTCCTTGTGTAAATTTATCAATTATTTGTCTGCCAAGATTTTTAGCAAGTTTAATTTCGTATTCTACAGCATCTGGATTCTCGTCAAGAACATATGTCTCAACGACGACGGGTTTCGGTAGACATACTTGTTTTTGTGGACGATATGATATTATTGCTTCACTCTCAGTTAACGATATTAATATTTTTGCATCAAGATTATATCGCAATAAAACTATTGGAGCCCAGCCGTGCTCGTTAAAATCACGACCAAAGCAGACATAAATAATCGGATAAAGGTCTTCCGAGGCAAACTCGAATGACTCAGTTCATGCAAATCCAGTTAAGTCAAAATCTGGCAAAGGTTCATTTATCGCAACTAGAGTCGTCTCGTGTGTTGGATATCCAAATCTTTTAAAATACTCAGAACACTCTCCCATTCCAGGAAAACTTTAAGGATAACATGCAACCATAACAACTGAGATAACATCCTTATAATCGTATTTAGTATTCCACAATCCGCCGTATCCTTATTCGACACAACTGTGTTGTATATCCTCAAGAAATTCAAACCATTTTGGCGTCCATGAATTTTCCTTCTGAGCAAAGTGAGCAGCAACTGATGGCACGGATGGACAATTATTAAGTAATTGTTCCACAGTATTATCAACTTTTGTGTACCTCATGCCATATTTTTCATTTCCGAGTGGAGTGACTCAGACCGATAAATATCTCCATTAGGCCGTACAAACTGATCATAATAGCTATACTCGGAACTTTGAAATAACCACACGGATACAGGGTCACTCTTACTAATATTTCTGATAAAATCGAACATATCATCGTCATAAAATTTATCAGTTCTAGTTCGTGGAAATAATGTTACGTCCACGCATGCGCGTTATGATCAACGATCTCTATCGAAGATCACTTTTATTTATATTTTGATTAATACAAAATCTTGCCGGTCGATGTCTTCACCCTTATTAAAAATTTTAATTTTTTTCCAGCTCGGCAACGTCTTTGATTGTAGCTCCGTTTTCTTTAACGTGCTCGGCCCATTCATTATATTTTTATGTCGTAAATCCGTTAAACCATATCCATGTATCACGTTTGTGAAATCTTCTGTAACTCTTTCGACAACACAATTCAGCGTCGAAAGTTTCATTGGTTTAAGATCATCAACGCTAGGCTTATCATTCAGCGGATATATCGCATAAACAGCTGCCGTCACAGGATACGCTTGTTCATAATATGATTTGTCAATACCAGTCAAATTTCCTGGTTTGTAATTGCTTGACGTGACAACATCCCCAGCGCGGTGTGATTCTCGAACAGGGTTGTCACGGATAATCCAGATATCATCTACCGCAACAAAAAATTTTATTCTGAAAAGGTATCTTTGTTCGTCGAGATAATTAGTAATTGTCCTTGCTCGTTGGTCATTCATTGGAGCATCAAAGTCTTGCCTAATTCTGAATGTTGACCACACATCAGCCGCGCCATCGTTACGAAATTCACTCTTGGTTTCGTGGATACGTTTGATTAAAGTCTGATTCGTCGAATCGGGATCAACATCAACCAGAGCTCGCCTCGGCAAGTCAGAGGTTACTCTGTCAAGATCATTTCTAGCCTGAGAAGTTTTAATCGCAGATAATCTAGTAAATTCCTCCATGTTATAATTAAACAAATATATATTTAAATTAAATTTCAAAACAATTATATAATGATTCAAGCAAAGAAGAGTTGTAAGTGGTTGATTATTGAGTCTGTAACCCCTTGTAATCGGTCTTATGTAAATGAATTATGTGGATATCACATGCAGTGTGTGCGACGAGAAAAGTCTAGGACTAAAGCCGTGTTTGGAATGTAACGTCTGAGTCAGGAGTGAAACGCAGTTGTTTGTAGAATCAGGCGATTCAGAGCTTTGAAACGGAATTGTGATAAAAAAATGATGGTATAAATCTCTGATAAAAAACGCTGTAGACTATCTCGTTAGATTTTCAGGCTAACATTTTTTCTAGTAATGACATAAAACTTTAGACAAATAATATTTACTAAATAAATGGAGCAGGGAAATAACGCTAATGAACTTGTAAATCATCCTATCATCTAGACTTATGAGGCATCACGTGCTGGTGTGATTAGGAACTGTCCACCAAAACAACCAGTCGATTCTATTAATAATGCTGGTTATCTCATATTCTATGCTGGGGAAAAATGTATCTGTCACAAATTTGTGTATGAATGTATTCACGGGCTGATCAAAGATGTACTTGCGATTGATCATATTTACTGCAAAAACTCGATACATCTTTGAGTAATTTGCAGGTTATTACACAGAGTCATAACTGTAGACTTGGAGGTACCGGTAAATATAATAAATCTGCAAGAGCAGTTATATCTGTAAATACAGAGACACGGGAAGAAATAAAATTTCAATCGATATATGCGGCTGCCAAATATTTCTGCATTTTCCCAGCTTCGGTAAGACGTGTTGTAGATAATATATAATACTGGTTTATTAAATTACTCCAACAAGCAATTAAATAATCGCTAATTTATGTCGATGATGATATAAACATCCGGCAATTCGTTTAACTCGCACAGGAGGTAGAAAAAGTTAGATCAGGGTTACCACGCGAATACGAAACAAAAAAGATTATGAGTTCACGTGTAAGACAGTTGAAAAAAATTATGAAGGATGTAAACATTTTGACTCTGTAAGGAGGGAATTGTGAAAATGAAAGTAGTGACAACGTCACTGGTGAAAGTGAAAGTGGTGACAACGACTCTGGTAACATCTAAACAAAGTGAAAGTTATGACACAGTTCAGATTTTAAGAATTCCATTTTTATTTTTAATGATACTTGATCAGTGGCAGGAAAATATTCTTGGTCAGTTTAATTATAAGAAATATTTTTGTTTTTGTAACATCAAGAGAAAAATATTATTTTTTTTTCTGATTTTCGCTCAATTTTCACTGACTCTTGGCTAATTTTCACTGATTTTTGGCTAATTTTCACTGAATTGTTAAATATTTTTTAGTCTGATTTTGAAACTTTTGAGGGTAAAAACCCAACCCGTTTCTAATTGATGCTATTAGAGAAATAAAAAGCCCTTGGAAAAAAATCACAAAAATGCGTCAAAAAATCAGTCATAAATCAGTCAAAATCAGTCAAAAATCTGTTAAAAGCCATCAATTTTCCAATCACTTTTTAATTTCTCTAATAGAATCAAATTTAGATGGGGTCGGGATTTTACTCTCAATATTTTCAAAATCAGACTAAAAAATGATTTTATTTTTTATTTTCAGATTCTGATTTTAATAATAATATTTGTATTCAGATTCTGATTATAATATTTATTTTTATTCAGATTCAGATTATAGTATTTATTTTGTATATTTTGTTCAGATTCTGATTATAATATTTATTTTTATTCAGATTTAGATTATAGTATTTTTTTTTATTCTGAATCTGATTCAGATTTATCTTTTTAATTCTGATTTTGATTCAGATTCATTTTTATGTTTTTTTCTGATTCTGATTCAAATTTATTTTTATTTTTTATTCTGATTCAGCTGATTATATGTATGCATAATCAGATTATAATATTTATTCTGATTCAGATTCTAATATTTATTTTTATTCTGATTCTGATAATAATATTTGTTTTTTTCCATTAATTAAGACATTTTTACTATATCGATTACATCATCGAGAATCTTACTACGGAGTTTGTTTAGGCAATAATAACACACCATCAATTGTTGTGCATAGTTTAGTGTTTCTATCTCGGCAATTATTCGATCCATAATATTCATTCGTATGATTCGATTTGAGAAAATATAAATAATAGTTATTCCAACAAAAAGTAGCAACCGCGACAATACCAAGTTATATTAGTTTACTTGTCGTCATATAACTTTTTGGATCTGGTGGCGGTCCAACATCTTTTTTGGCCATATCTTTTATTTGTTCTGGAGTTGCTTTTCAGAGTTCACATAATGCTAAATTGGTTAATCTATCCGCGGATGTAAATTTTGATTCTGATTCAGATTATAATATTTTTTTTTATTCTGATTCTAATTCTGATTATAATCTTTATTGTGATTTTAGGAGATTTCCCAAAAATCAGTCAGGCCACGATCTCGACGATCTCGGCGTTTTGCAAAAAAAGAGCTTCTATGAATTCATTAACACGAAGATCTTACGATGACGCTCTATGAGCGTGAAGATCTAACATCTTACATATAAACTTATTATAAAAGATTTATCTATTAAATCAAGGTGTCCGTTCTGGTCAGTTAGTTTGAAATGCATCCGTGATATTAGCAGATTGTGACGTCGCAGATAAACCGGATTAACAGGTACTAACACAATCAAATCTCCAGAGGAAACTTCAGGGGTAAATGCGTAAAGAATATACCCCTGCTATGCCTGTTTGGATCTTTCAAGATCTACTTGAAAACTGCCATCGATCGCATCACATACAAGGTTTACAGATATAGTTGATGTGATGTTGACAACAACTAGTGATACATAACGACCACCACCGTCTGGGTCGTTGTTATGTTTGAGAATACGTGGAGGAGCAGTAATTTTTTTCCTGATTCTAGTATTGCTGGAAAATATAAATCAATGATATCACTGACGGTTTTTGTCAACTCATCGGTGTTAAATCTTGGTATTATGAATTTTGGTAATTCTGCTTCTGTGATCGCGTAATTTTTGAGAAACAGCTGTTTAAATGCCGCTGACCTTGGAGTTGAAATATCGATAAAATTATCTCTAGTAGCAATCGTTGTTTCAATAATAATCCGATTGACATATTTGAGGTAGGATTCAACCTGATTTAGATGCTGTATCGTTTCAATGATTTGTTGCTTTAGATCGTTTGGATACTCTCGTATGTAACTTTGAAACAACTGACGCAGTTTCCTACGTACATGTGTGTGTTTCAGGCGTAATGGCGACGGCGAATGAATTAATACATTTTTGTCAATGATTGGTTTTCTATCGTCGTTTTAAATCACATAAAGTTCTAGATGGCTTCAGAAGCTTTGTACCGTCCCTCTCAGTAAAGTAATCTACTTCGGGATCTACTGGCAACCCGTCAGCGTTAATTCTTTTGAATTGTTTTTGTATGTATATCCATGGATAATTTTTTCGATACTCTGGAAGGGAGGACAATATTCGTTTGTCTGAAACGTAATCAGACCGTTGAGGCTGCGGTGGTGCTGAAGGTGTTGTTGGTTATACTTCTGGTCATCCTAACACAGTTCTGATCGATGATTAATATATATCCACGCTGTAGTTAGGCGTTGATATTTCAGTACCGGCTGATAATGTTGGGTCATAAACCGTGATAGCGATTTTGGATTCTTTTCCTGTGATAGATTTAATCCTGCGTTTAGTTTTACTGTATGCGCATCAATGCTATTTTTCAATTGGGTCTGTCATAAGTACTCTTGCTCGTATCTGAAACGTTGAACTTCAATCGATTGGTTCATTATATAAATTACTAACACTCTAAGTAGGTGGTAGTTTGGCGACGAATTCAAGACAACAGTAATACAACACTACTAGGTTTTTTTCTTCGGCTTCAACCACCAATATTTTCTCGTCGTATTCATCTAGTATCACTAACATAGATCTATAAGATCCGTTAACTGGGTAAGGCAGTGAAATTGTAGTAGATATTGTAAATGTTGTAACTACGAGTACTGAGAACCTGTATATGCCGGTAACCTCAGCGCCACGTTTGATGGATTTATTGAGTGGTGTCCATAATGCTGATCCAGACGCAAAAGTATATATTACAACATCGGTAATCTTTTTGATGTCAGAGAGTTTAATGTCGATGACTACTGGATTTCCACAAAAAGAAAATCATTAATGGCTCTATTTGTGTTTCTACGAAAACTTACAAACACGGTTGCATGATTAGCATATTCAGATCTAAATGTGGCCAGTCCATCAGTAATTGTTATTAACGAAATGTTGCTATTGTCGACGTATTTCTTCGTTGCAGCGTCATCGTTCGATTCTGGGTCTCTAAGGCCAGTAAATGTAATGATAGCCATATTGAGAAAACCAGTCATTGTATCACGTGTTGATAGTGCACGATCATTGATCTCAGTACTGATTGTGGTGTCATTCCTGTTCAGATATTTTTGTTGCCGCATCGTCGTCTAATTTTGGTTCTCTCACATTAATAATTGTATTTCTGCTCATGCTGAGATCACCATACATAATATCTCCAATTTTTTTGATGCGTCCAGCAATCTCTCCAATTAGTGATAGAATTGATTCCTTTGAGTTTTTAATTTTACCGTTTTAAGCAAACAAACACTAAGTTATCTTCGGTCGCATCTGAAACTCGCAGAATAATATCTGTCAACGGGGTACTGCTAGTCTTTAATCGTCCTTGCTGAGCAACAACTTCATTTTGGTTAACATCTACGAGACTCAAAAGATTAGCGATCGCGTACTTGACTTCGTGAAGGGTTGCATATTTGGATAAGTCACCTTGGGGCTTGCCCTTAGCAGATTTTCCGTAAATATCTACCACTGTATATTCACTAAGACCTGTTTAAAACGTTGGATGACGTGGTATACTCGTGCAAGACTTTATAAGGGGTGTCAGCGACCTTGACACAGCCTCGAGCACAGCGAGTACTTCGCGGCCACATATTGGCGGATCAGTTACTGTCTGTTTTGGTACTGTTGAATACCAGACGGGATTGTTTTGAAGTCCGTCGACATATTTTAAAATTTCTTTTGGTGGCGCTAAGCCATACGAATTAAAATAAATAACTCCACGTGGGTCAACCGCATCTGCAACTCAATGATTACCCGGACCAGAACTTCCATCGAGATTAATGATACCGGTTTCAACAGTTTTGTTGTTTTGGCAATTGATCACGCATAAAAACGCCTCTAAAGTTTTTGATTTTTTGTTGTTGTTGTTGTTGTATTTTTGTTTTGCTTTTTTTTTTTTTTTTTTTTTTTTTTTTTTTTTTTTTAGCAGCGTTAAGTAAATCAAAATTGAATATGGGAAGCATGTTTAGCAAAGTGCCCCGGGTCTCAGTCCTGAGCCGCTCGAGGCTTCACCGTACCCTGAATGATAGGTTCCTGGCAGTCTTAGCCCGGTCCTTTTTTTGGAAGTCTTTAGTCAGTGACCTGTTGCTTTCTTTAATGCCAGCCCAGCAGCAGTTCCAAGTGCACCAAGTGCAGCTGTTGAAAAAGTGCAGCTGCTTTTTCAACAGCTGGGGCGGCAGCGGCTATCAACGCTAGTATAGCTGCAAGAAGTGAAAATATACCATCCTTGTTGGTGATGTCTTTAATGGCACCCGCAGAAAGATTAAGTCTAACGTCGGTCGCTGATCGTTTGGCGTCATTGACGTGCCTGAGCTGACGTTCTGTCAGTGATAGTTTATTTGGACTACCTGAGATCTGTGCTGATTTCAGCAATAATTGTATTCCTGAATTCTTATTTGATATATGATTGTAGCTTTTTGATCTGACTAGGAGTTCGAGTAACATTGACATGAGGATACGACATTATAATATCATGAGCGATTACATTTCTGATTACGAGTGATCCAGTTACATGTTTTCCACTGGGCATCACTGACTATCACTCGTCCACCAACACCTTCAAGCAACATTGTTTTGTTTGAGAGTATAACAACAATAGCTCTATATGTAACAATAGCTCCTCTTGCCACACGAGCTCAAACATGTATATCAACGACTGACTGTCTAAATAAATCCAGGTGTTTCAGCGAAAAGTAATAAATCGAATACAGCGTTGTAAAATCCAGTTGTGATAGTTGTAGACCGGAATCTACATTTTATCACGTCCCATGAATGTCATCAAACGATGATATGCACGTACTACATGATTGTTATCAAAATTCAATAAAATATCTTCGAATGGTTCTTGATGTCCATTTATTCTCATTGAAACTTCAGTAATACCAAGTTTGTCAAATATCATTATACTGTGTGTTGGTGAGCTTACTCGTTCAGTATTTTTGAAACCAACTAGTATATTTCGCGGCGCAGAGACACCTTGCTTTGACGCTATCTCCCATGTTAATACAAAATTCTTGCACTTTGAGCACTATCTGTGGTCATCGTCAACCATGACAATGTTGATTTACCACCTGAATCCATAAAAGAGAGCATCATTGTTCTTCAGCTAGTGATGGTAAAGTTGTTGGCATCCACAATGAAAGTTTTATCGCATTACTTTACCTGCATCACTGATATGGCGCCAGATTGCATCGTCGACGGTAGCCTTTCGTACAAATGTATGCTTGGCTCCGAAAATGCCCTTGCTCACATTCCTGAAAAATCCGAAGATATGTGACAGTAGAATTGCACATACAAATCTTCTACTTCCATCTTTCAGCATTTATAGACGCGCTGCGAATCCTAAGTTGAATTCTGGATTGACACCATGAACCACCAGCCACACATCAGCGTCAGCGTTGTCGGCGAAGTTTCTTGGTCGTCTAATACTATACTGTCTGTTGTCATGGTGGTCAGAAGTATCCTTCACAAACATCATTGACGGACCAGCTGATCTTGAATAATCATCAGATATCTTGCAAGGTCAAGTATCGTCGTGGCAACGTCGACGTGTTCCAGGCATAATTCAATGTTTCTTCCGTCGATGCTATACGTAGCACTGTTGAACAACGCCATGATGCCATTATTAACAAAACCAACTCTTACATGAGAGCTCCATATTCAGTATCATCTGGTGTTATAATTTCACCTTCTACTACAATAAATGCTTCAGCGGGTAAGAAATCTTTCCTTGTATCCTGAACTTGCAGCTCAATTCGCCCACGTTGATTTGGCTCTCGTGCATCATACGAATAATATTGATAATCACGTACAGATTCATCTTTGACGACTGGCCCACCCATGTCTAACGCGGAATCAGATACACGCATGAATATCTTTGTTAATAATTCATTATCGTCTTACACGAAGACTACTTCCCGCTATTAGACTAGCAGTTATATTTTTTATATTTTTCTGACAGGGGTACACCCGCCAAATCTGCTAGATTTTGATTTGCAGCTTGATTTATTATTTTACTAATTTGTGCAGACATACCTTCGATGCTGGGCAATTTTCCTGGCTGAGGTTGGGCCGCTGGCAGTCTGGGCATTAATCATGCTAGTCTATATGTGATTGCCAAGAACATTTTACTAGCAACATCACCAACAACACCAATATCTTTATCACGAACAAAGTCAATAGCTTTCATTGATAATTGTTTTGCAATCGGTATTGTTTTTGGAGCTATGCTTCTGTATAGGCCCTGAAAAACATCGCCCAGTGCATCTCCGTAGATCGCTTTATATGTTGGTAATCGTGAAATTATCACCCTGACCCCTACAGGTCTACGCTGAGAATTATGTATGATCATATTATTTTCTTATCACTGATCTAATTGCATCAATCACTGTGGTAATCATCAACGATTTCATTCATGAGGGATATATTAACTTCAATGTCCATGGTACCTCCTGTAAATAATATCTAACAAATAGTAGCTACCTCATTAATGATTTCTGGAAAATTATTACCTGCTCGTCTTCCGCCAATCAGAATTTCTACTCGTTCAACATCGTAAAGGACGTTATTTGGACATGGAATAATAAGACCACTTCCTCTGGTACCTCTCCCAGGAGTGGCAATACCACTTTCAGTGGTGCCGGGGATAGAACTTGCATTTTGCCATTCTTCTTCTTCCTCACTTGTTCTTTTGTCTGCTTTTTTCATTGGTTGCTGTGATTGTTGTTGTTGTTGTAGTCGTCGTTGTAACCAGACCAAATATTTATCTATTCATCGATAAATGCAATATAGCTTATATCACTATTTTTGTACAAGGTATCAAGAACTACAGTATAATCAGTAAACTCGGGTTTCAAAATTTTTTTCTCTGTGATCAACACTTTACGCGGCGAACGCAGATAAATATTTTGCGCTGTCAATTTTTTTTTTTTTTATGATGGCAATACTTTCTTCGGTAAATTTATCATTCACTCCAGTTTTCACTCTTGCTTGTTTTGGTTCTGGTTCTGCTTCTGGTTCTGGTATACGATCCTTTATATCGCCCATTTCAGCACGAGCTTGGTATATACCTTCAAGTATTTTTTGCATTGGTTGAGCAGCAGCTATTTCACCTGAAGTTCTCTTAGAATCTTTTTTGTTTGTTTATTTCTTTTTATTTTTATTTTTTTTGTTGCTATTTTTCTAGTTGCTTTTGCGGTTTTCTCCAACGTGGGAAAAAGACCTTCAGTAGCCTTTGTGAGCGGTTTAAATAAATGTTCTTCACCTTCTGTAAATTCCACCTGAGACTCCTGACGAGCTTGTAGTTGTTGCTTGACAGAATCACGGATTAATTGTCTTTAGTCGTTATCGAACTAGTTTAGATGTGTGAGATTCCATGGTTAGAGTATTATTGATATGATAATGATTTAATTACACCATAAGCAGCAGGGAGGGGACGACCAACAGGTGTTTACCCTAGGGATCGGTAAATAAATTTGAAAATACAAGCGTCGAAATAAAAATGAGATAACCCGGTTAGTCGTCTCGGTCGGTTAGAGACTTCGGTTTAGCGTTATTGACCTTGCATTTTCATTTTTGTAGGAAGCGTTATTTTCAAAAACGGACTGCTCTTAAAATTGGTATGTTCACCCTTCCCTACGTTAGCGTTATTGACTGTTGTATTTTCATTTTCGTAGGAAGCTTCATTTTTGCGAAATATCCCTTCTAAAATTAGGTCTGTTCACCCTCCTGCTGCTACACCAGATACCATATAGCCGTTGTGTTAAATTGTCGTCAGCAATATCATGTGGTTCATAGGGCGTTTTTTAGCTGCTCGTGATTTTCGGATCAGTTAACTTAGGATGGAATTATCTTATAACAATTTGGTTCTCCTCTCAGTAAACATGTAATTACATAGGTCAGCTGTTTAGCTATCTCTTAACATTTTCTAGCCTGACAAAATTACATAATAAACACATATTTGTTCTTTTTAAGACACATTCTATTATCTTTTGTGTTTTCTTCCGTTTTCTGTACTTAACTCTCTTTGTAGATTAAAATATATTAGATGTCTCATTTTCTCTCACTATTAGCTTCAACTAATAGTGCTTATCTAATTTGTTTCTTCCCTGACGCGGAACTTGACTATTTCGAAACAAAGAGAGATTGATGTGTAACCATGCCGTTACCTACTTTTGTGTGATCCTGTAGGTTTGTCGGTAATACGGGCATTGAGATAAAACATCGACTGATATATTCAGTTAATGAAATAGTAGTGGGGAATGTAATGTTGGGAATAATTTGTTTAGCATTTTATATAGTTTTGGTTCGCGTAAACAGTCTATACACATGCACGAAATAATGAGAATCTGTTCTATGCTGATTGTGATTTGTTTCAGGGAAAATATTCTTCGGATTGTATCATTGCTATAAGTTATACATATCAAATGTTTCTTGCAAAGGACAGTACCGCTACGATGAAGTCTAACTAGTAATATATACTGCAACGCCTAGATGTTTGTATCTACGCTTAAGCGTCTTGTCTGATTTTGTGTTTATCATTTTAAAGAGATTGTAACGATAAATTTTATGATTTAATATTATCCCCCTTCTGCAAAACAAACATAAATATAAAACTGAAGCTTGACTCACTAGCTAGTACTAAAACTGCATAATTTAGACTGTATAAAAGTATATTATTAAAAATGTGTTTCATTTCAGCAGGGGGGTCATCATACAGAACATGTCATTACGTCAACGTGCTGATTCAATTTTTCAATATAGAGAAACAATGAAAATAATGATGACGTTAAGGCGTCTTAAAAGCATAACTTGCTATCAGTTATACAAGTTTATAGCACGTTTGTATTTACCATGTGAAGCTACTGTGAAAACGTATTAAATATTAGATATCACAGATGTTAGTCAAGTGCGTTGTGTGGAATTTGATTTAATATATCACTTATCTGCATAGACCACCACAGTATGGTTGATGCGAACGGACATTGATGTCAACATACCACTTTCCGGTGTTGAATTCAGTGGCATTTTTATGCACCAGGGTACTAAACTTGACGTGCCTTGGACTTTGAACCCTTCCTGGAAACTACATGGGTGAGAGTCGACGTTAGAACCACTATTATAACAGCTGCGTTATGAACTATCTGGATTGCCTAGACAACTGTTTAGTAGCACACAGAGTATGGGTCAGACTAGCCGTATCACACTAGTAATATGCTTTAGGAATAACCATAGCTTATCATCTTCAACTACTGATACCTTTCAAATCCCACAAAATGGATATTAAATTAACTTGCTTCTCATAGATGGTTTTATGTTTGTCGGTGATAGAACATACACCAGTTAGTGTACCTTGACAAGTACAAACACTAATCCTGTGTACAAATGCACCCATTATATTCATATTAGGTGCAGTTAGGTTGTTATCAGGAACCAAGCAACATGCAAGATCATTTGCAGTCATCTAATAAAATCACCCCTCCCCATAATAAATGTTAGCATACTCTCTAAATAAAAGGACTATATGTATTGGCTTCCAAATAAAACACACTTTCTATCATTCTCCCTGATTATTATGATAATTTTCCCCAAGTTTATTATTTATTTATTTATTTATTTATTTATTATTATTATTATTATTATTATTATTATTATTATTATTATTATTATTATTATTATTATTATTATCATCATCATCATCATCATCATCATCATCATCATCGTCATTATTATTATTATTATTATTATTATTATTATTATTATTATTATTATTATTATTATTATTATTATTATTATTGTTATTATTAGAGGTGGTGATGCTCATTTGCTCCTGGACTAGCTGAAAATTTGTGGATGAAAACGTATAACCGTTTATGTAGAATCCATGACCTGTTTACAATTTAGTCTTCACGTACGTCCACATACGAAATATATCTATTATATCTGTCCTAACTGACATTAACAATATCAAAATATAGTCTGCAAAGCTATGTAAATCAATGAAGTACAACAGCAGTTGATAAATTTACAAAACATGATAGGTGGTTTTAATTTATTTTTTTAACAGACACTTGTTCTGATTTCCACTGAGAATAGTTGAAAGCCAAAATAAAGTCGGATTACGGGACCTTCGCTGAGTTTTTTGCAATTATTTCTTTAGAAATTATCATTTGGTAATACTTTAGAGCATCCGCATGAAGCTGGAAAGTTATAAGTCACGTTCCGACTCACTGACTGTTTATTGATATAAGTTGCAAGTAAAGAGGCGGATCTTAAGCCAAAAGCGGATTCTGGACCAGAAACCCCACCCCCTCCCCTAAATTATGGAGAGGTGGAAAGAGGTTTCCGAACCTTAGATTTATTTCTATTTGAACAATGAAATATTATATAATATGAGTTATTATCCATCACCAATAAGACATGTTGGATTTGATCTGACAAACAAATTTTGTAAGAGATTTTATTCAATAAAATCAGCCTCAAGTTATACTAGCATAAAACCTAAAATAATAAGCGATTGTATTAAAAAAGTTTGATATCATATATCACCAAAATAAGGGTCAGTATGGTTATTCGCAACTGAAAATGACGAACGAATAAGAGGTTGGTCAGATGATTTAATGCTATTTATTGACAATGTAGTTGATATTTTGTTTGATAATGATATTTCTAAAGTTATACAGTGTATGTAAATGAGGGTTTTCCTATCTCATGAATCCCTACCCCTCCAAATATATATCAGAAAATGCTTTCACTTACCTGTTCGCATATAAATCCGCTTGCATAATGACCACTAAGAAAATTCTGATGCCTTTTATACTGCTATTCTGGAAATTCCACGTAGGCGTTTTCTGGAAAGTACCTGATTCCAGAACATTCTAAAAAATCACATGATTGTGAGTCATTCTAAAAAAATCACATGATTATGAGTTATTTTGCGTAGGCGTTTTCGGGAAAATACCTGATTCCAGAACATTCTAAAAAATCACATGATTGTTAGTCATTCTAAAAAAATAACATGATTATGGGTCATTTTTCGTAGGCGTTTTCTGGAAAATACCTGATTTCAGAACATTCTAAAAAATCACATGATTGTGAGTCATTCTAAAAAGCACATGATTATGAGTCATTTTGGGTAGGCGTTATAGCAGTATAAAAGGCATCAGAATTTTCTTAGTGGTCATTAAGAAAGCGGATTTATATGCGAACAGGTAAGTGAAAGCATTTTTCTTGAACTTAGTGTTACAGACTAAAAAAATAGTTACCCTCGCTATTTCTTCACCACGTATATATTTTTATTATGAGTATTTGTTTAAAATTATTACTAAATAGACTGTAATGTGTGAATCTAAAATAAATCTCACGTACGTTTCAACTGAATAAACACATGTTTAGAAATTATTATGCTGAATAAAATGCAGTGAAATGTCATTGTAACTTCTACAAGAGATAAGATCTAAAATATCTGCCGGATGTTGTTGTGTGAAACAGCTGTGGCATGATCTATTGTGTACATTGTATAGCTGGAAATCAATAACTTACTGGAATTTGAACAGCTATATAACTACCTGGAATTTACGTAAGATAATGTACAGGAGAGTTAAAAGGTGTAAAATGTCATTTTCTGTTACAAATTATACTTAATTCACACTGACCACGGACAATTAACTTACTGAATACGACACAAAAGAATCGCGACGGTTATGTAATGTTACGCAATTTACTCTACGAGTTATCTCCCTTAAAATACAAGGAAGGCATAAAGAGTTATCTCCCTTGAATACAAGGAAGACAGTATTATCTCCCTTCTAAAAGAACACAGTTATATTTTCGATCATTAATTAAATAAATAAAATTTAATATAAAATATGAGACAGAAAAAAGAAATAACAAACATTATTTGGCCGTTTCCTTTAAACAGTTATAGAATATTTGGTTTTAACAAAGAATATCTTTCAGAAAATTATATAATAGCTCAAGGAAGACATAAATATGGAAATTTTGTGTTCACAAGTATAACAACGGTGGGATTTAATCTGAGCAAAAAACAAATAACTGAATTTGATTCGATAAAATTAGCAGCTGATATGCTTAAAGTTAATCCTGGAAAAATTGTAAAAGATCATATTTTTCAAACATATGATGGCTCGTACTGGATTATTTTTGTCGTTAGAACTGAAAAAGACCAAGAAAAAATAAACGATTGGCTGACTGATCTATTTGAACATGCGATAAAAAATCTACCTAGAAAATACTTGTATTTTCCAGAGAAGCATAATGCCCAAGTGCTAAAGTATTAATTCCGTCTTTACAATATCTTTTATCATCAAAATTACTTAGTCCACGTTTAATAATCGTATCAGTTTCAAGTTTGTGATGATTTGATATAATGACATTTGTCTTAATAAAACTGACATTATTATTTAGTGCTGACTTAAAATCATTAAATTTCATCATCTTTGTCACATATCCTCGAGGAATACCTTTCGCTTTCTTTGTCAGTTTATTATCGTGGAGAATAACGGCGTACATTTTGCTTCGAAGTCCAACAAACTCTCTCACGGGAACAAACATAAACTCATCTTTCATTTTACCAATAACTTTTTTATTCACATCATCATGAAATCCACTACTCGCTGGATAATCTGATAAATCATATAAATTTTTATTTTTATAAATATCCTCATAGACATCTTCACATTTTATATTATAAACTAGCGAATCTGTATCAGTAAATAGCAACTCCGAATCTGACCACTGCTTTTTGGTAAAATTATAGTGAAAGTCGTACATCAGCCACTTTGATATATCAAGTACAGCTGCACCAACATAAATAGGTTTAGTTAACTTTAAATTTGTCTTTCGTCGTTGTATTGCAACAAGATTTTCATTAAATATTTTCATGCTGACAAAACTGTCATCGTTAACTAATTTATTTCTGCGATTTACATCATTAACAATTTCTATCGAAACTCGTTTTCTAATGTTTTCCATTGTCTTTCTAAAAACTGAGTTATTCATTTACTTAAAAAAAGTTTTTCTCAAAGTCGGTCTTAGCCACAGCACGACGTTTGGTATTTAAGTGAATATAATTTGACATCCACCTAGACTGATTAAATTTTAGCACACGATGGACTTTTGTCAGAATTAGTCCAGCATCTACTGCTTGTTTTAAATTTTCGTAATGTATAACGTAATTTCTTTAATTTAGCAAATTTGGAACTAACTTATTAACAATCGAATTTTTTGCTGTTGTCATGGCTCGTTGCTCAGGTGATAGTAAACTGTAACCTATCATCATAGACACTGCACAAAATGGGTAGTCGTTGTGTAGATCATGTAACGAATTAGGGTAATCTAGATCAACTTCAACAAAATAACTGACATCGGAAAAATTATTATTAATTTTTCTGGGTAAATCTTTTTCAGTTTCTTTAAGAAATTGATCTGGAGTTATCCAATGAAACCCACTGCGGGGCATTGACTCTGACATGGCCCAACCATACAAATAGACACAATCTAGAAAAATAATATGATTAGATGGGAGATTCTTATCATTTTTTAGATATTTATTATTGGCTACTGCATATGTTTTTTGTTATAACGCTAATTCCGCCTCTGATACCTTTTTCAATAAAATTAAACATATCAACATCTGTCAAGAGATCCAATTCTATTTTGCTTGTTTTTAGTAGAGCGTCCCAAGACATTCCTAGAGCAGAATAATACCAAAAGGATCTAGTCCATAATTGCTGTAGCTTACTCGACGAAACCTTTCAAAAACTTCTGCTAGTAGTAATACATCTGTTTTTAAATATAAATCATGATAATCACCAAATGTTCTGCAGTTAAATTTATTCCAAACATTTTGTGCATATTTATACTCGTCGTCTGTAATATCTTCATTTTTGAGCTGTGAGTAAAATCTGTCTTTGCTAGGTAGAGAAGTTTCATCAAATCTGCTCCAGTCGTCGAGATACTCATATGGAAAGATACCTTTGTTTGTCAGATCGATATAGTTTTCACCAAAGCAACTTCGCAGATCATTAAAAATGCTACAACCTTTTACGAGCTCATCTAATGATGCTGCCATAAATTGTAGACTGTCAATGAAACGTAATTTTCTGAGAGTAACTGACACATACTTTTCAAAATTATTTGGTATACATTTTATCTTATTATTTAGTTTTAGTTTAGATTTAATTTCCTTGTTACCAAAAGCTTCTACAATGATATGACTATCATAGCCGCGAAAATTATGTAAAATGACAGGTATAAAATCTGGCGCATGAAATTTTAAATTACAATTATTATGAGCCGCTCCACGATACTGGCCAGTTAGATGACAGTGATCGCGCACTTTATCACAGACTCCGTTGGAGTCTACCAATAACATTTCGCAAATATGACAATTAACCGCTTCATCAAATTCAAGTTGTTGTTTAGAAGTTAATTTTTTTGGAGCTGTCTTAAATAATTTGTTAGAAATTTTAATAACATCATCTATAAGACTTTTTAGTAAATATACCGCCGGACTTTCAGATTCACTATCTCTACATCTGTATAACTTTACTGGACAAGAAAACTTATCGTCCACGCAACAAATTACTTTATAAGCTACTCCGCAAAGAACATGTTGCTGTATATTTCTTGTACTTGATTTATTAGGATCATTTTCTGCGCCAGCTACTGGAACGAGTAAACACTCGAAATCCGCATAAATAACGAAAGGTATATTTTGCTTATGATTGTAATTTTCAAATTTTAAGACTTTTTCTTTTTCGCCGGACATAGTTATTCTTTGAACGTTGACAAAGTATTTAAGATGTTCCTGTAGTTTTTCAGGTTTAGAAGAATCTTGTAAGCATCCGTAACAGAAATATTTCTTTTTTTTATTTTTATTATACTGTCCGCCAACTAAGTCGTTAAAGTTTTTTTTATCCAAACGTAATGTCCTTTATAAAATAATAAATTTATTGTCTTTTGTGTAGCAGTCTCTGAAATATATCTTGGGTAAACATTTTCTCGCTCATCTAGTCCGAAAACATTTACTGAAATATTGTTTTGTTTTTCAAACTTTGGTATCTGATTTTCTGACACTGGAAAAGTTACTCCGCTGAGATCTAGTTCGTCTTTGTATGGCAAATACTTTTCAATTCTATCATTATGGTCACTCTGAGGATGTTTCGCAGACAAAATTGCCCAACGAAAACACTGATCGTCGTTGTTTTTAACATTTATACAGCATTTTTTGTTTTTAATTTTTTTAGGGAGATCAACGTAAGAACTACCTCGAAGCATTTAAAATTTCCAACCTGACCCAGAGGAAGTAAATTCCTCCAATTTTTTTATTTATTTCTTGGTGTATTTCATCTGCAACTGTGGCAATATTTGTTCCAGTTAATATTTTTCGTGATTTAGCTGTTAGATATGGTTCGGAAATTTCTTTGTCGAAACTTGTATTTCAAAAATTATATCAAGTATATCTTTTTCGATTACATGTAATTTTGATAAAATCGTATGTTAATGTGCTATTAGTTTGATACTTTTGTGAGCTGCAAGTTCTAGAGCTATAACTGGTTGCAAAAGATGATATAAATTTGTAGAGTTAAAATGTGCTAAAACATTTTGATTATCAAATTTGTAACTGTTGTCGTATCCTGTAAATGCTGTAGCAATTTTTTCTGCTTTGATAATGCTCTTTTTGGCAATATCGCGCAATTTCAGCATTGTTATATATATAGTGTAATATTATATCTCTAATTGATTGTTCGATCGATAACTCACAGCACACCAATTGAAAAATCAATTAGAGATATAAAATCTTTATAGTATAATGACAGAAATTTTGAGATATATAAGATTGACAGCGGAAGAGCAAGAAACTTAGCATGTTCATCCGAAGTATAACTTATATGCTGGAAAAGCATTAGGTTCGGTTATTAACATAAAATCTAAAAAATCTATTGGTAGACCAACACCAGCTGGAATGATAATTTCAGTAAAAGGTGATGATACAGATAGAATTGAAATGTTTAGAAAAGATTTTGTTTATACTTTGTTCTGTGATGACATTCCAGCTGGACAACGAGTTTATAGAGTCAATACTTCGATTACTGATGACAATATTGAGAATTTAGCTTTACAAAATGAGTTTCAACCTCATCCAGTATTTAATCTATACAAAGCTAATGATCGCGGGATAATTCGACATATAAGAACAAAAAATGTTATTGGTTTTAAGCAAAACAGCGGCTATTTGAATGTCATGGTACGTAAAACTAAAACTGACCATGTTTATTATCTATCACATCGTTTTGTGTACGAAACATGTAATGGCGCTATTTCAAATAATTTAGTTATCGACCACATTAACAAAATTAAAACCGACAATCGTTTATAAAATTTAGATTTAGTTACACAAAAAGAAAATACTAAACGTGGTATAGGTGGTGGTAATAATTTTAAAAATCCTAAAAGACCAATTGTTTCAACAAATTTAGAAACTGGAGAAAAAATGAAATTTAAATCAATATCAGCTGCCGCAAAATATCATGAAATTAATTCTCGTGCAGTAAAATTTGTAGCTGACGGTAAAACTAAATCAGCAACATCAAAGTCAACATTTGATAGATTGAGTTTCAGATATGATGATTAATTATATTTCGTAATTCTGTCTTAGTAAGACAGCTGTGGGCAAACATCAAAACATCATCGCGATCAAATTTTAATGTTATAAAACCACTATCATTAAGTTTCTTTTTTTTTCTGCTGCTGTTATTAATATTCTATCATTTTCGCCAGGCATTACAATAACGTCAACAGAATATGCACTATAACCCGACAGACATTTTCGAACTGCTTCGGCTACTTCCTTGTAATTTAATATATTAACTTTTTCATGATATTTTACATCAGGAGATTTCGTTTCGTTGGTCATTATTAATATAAATTAGACAAAAGTATATTATAATATGAACTTGATGAAAAGACTTGCTGATATATACGTGGAAGATTATATCTCTAACGATAACGTCGCCAACAACACAATCACTAACGACAATTTAATCTCTACCGATATAGACAAATTTTCTAGCTATAGCGAAGATGATATTTTGTATAACAACGACAGAAAAAATTACAGCAGACCAACAACTGGACGATATAATGTTAAGTATCACATTGCTAAAAAAATAATAAAATTTTAATTTTACCGTTGCCGAACAACAAATATTTTTGCAGCTTATAAAACCATTTTTAAATCTAAAAATAACTGGCCAGCAAAGGAGCATAAAATATGATTTTATTTTTGCTAAAATATTTAATTTAATGCCAGTTGATAATAAATGAAAATTATATTTAATTTCTTTATGTAAAACTATCAAATGTAAATCTGTACTTGTGAAATACGAACAAATTTATAGTAACATTATTGAATCGACTTAGTTGGTACCCAGCTATTAAATTTATCGCTGTATCCTCTCCACTTAACTAAACCTTTGTCACCGCGTTTTCGGATAACTTTTTCAATAATAAATATGTCTTGAGAAGTTTTCTGAAGTTCCTGCTGGTAAAAACTACCAGTTATAGGTTCACCTAATAAATCTTTTAACGCATATGTTACGGGTATTGTTAAAAGTACTTTATCAACGATAAATACTTCTTTGCTCCAGTTTGGAGTAAATCCTTTTTCAAATGTTTTTTTCGTCAAAGAAATTCTAACTTTATCGCCAACTTTAAATTTATGTCTGCGGTACATGTTTTCATTTCCTAATATTGGACTTTTAATTGCGTCGTTTGGTGACATTTTGGTGGTTCGATGTTTCGTGTTATTATATTCGTCAACTATCTGCGGAAGCTCGTCAATATATTTATTGGTATTTTTAGCTGTCAAATATTTGTGTATTTTTTCGTTTAGTGTGCGATTAAATTGCTCGACGACAACGCTTTTACCTTCGTTTCCTGTAACATATTTTTTGATATTATTTTGGAGCAAAAACCGCTCAAATATTTTATTAAAAAATTCTGCTCCGTGATCGGTCCAGATTCTATTTGGTTTTCTTTCTGTACTAACGATGACCTGTTTTAGCGCGTCAGTTATTGACGTTCCTGTCTTATCTGAAACTGGAACACTAAAAGCATATTTGCTAAAAATATCTATGACATTAAACAAGTATTTCTTATTATCGTTGAATTCAGCTAGATTCGACACATCTACTGAATCTATTGCCCAGATATCATCAACGGCATTTGCAACAACTTTACGTCGCGTAAACTTTTTTTTTTTTAGGTTTGTGTAATTCAGCTGCAAGATCATCATACAATTCCTTTCCGAGTCCCAATTTATATTTTGCTCCAATAAAACCCTGCACCAACTTTCTAGCAATACGTTCTCGCATATTTGTCGGCTCCATATCACGAAGTTCGTCTACCATTACTTTATCACAATCAGCCTTATCTTGCTCGTTGTCCCTGTAGCAGATATCATGGCGCATTGCTATTGCATCAATTTGATTGTAAGGTTCTTGTCCGGGTAGCGGGTTATCGTTCTCGTCAAGTTGTTTCTCAAGAAGATTATAAGGTCCAGTATATTTATGGCCTGGCAATGTCCAACCGCCTTTTGGTTTCGGCAATTTGCCAATTACTTTATGTATGTCTATACCTGTTCCTATTATTTCTCTGTTGTTACATTGTTGACAGTATGTGACAATTTTATTTTGCTCAAGACATAAATCTCTATCACAATCACACTTGCATCTCATTCTATTAATTAGTCGTCTACTAAAATAACGTCCCTAACATTGTCAGGACAACCAGCTCCCAACGACTTTATCGCTGGGGATAATTTCTTTAAAAACATACTTTTTCTTTCTCCACAAATTGCGCAAATACTTTTTAACATCGTCTTGTTGTTCTTTGTTTTTTTTTTTTCTGTTGTTTCGTTGATAGTTTCTGTTTAAGTTTTACATTTGAGACAATATGTTGACATTATATATTTGTAATTTAGATAAAATTTATTGCAATCTCATCATTAGAGTGAGAAGGTTGCTTGTCAAACTGTAAAATAAAATTTAAAAAATTAAATTTAGGCTCCAATCCTCTGGATTGGGACATTTGTTTTATAAACATTATACAATAATATCCACAAGCAGAAGTTCCAACAGGTTGCAGTTGATTGGACGAATAATATATTATTTTATAATTTTTGTTTATATATTTTTGTATTGCGTCGCTCGGAGGAAGTCCAAACGAGTCAAAATAATTATTATTATAAACTGCTGCCCAATGTGTACCAGATCCGTCGTTGAAATCTTGTGTATTTATCACGCAGGAACCACCTGTGATGTTAGTAAGTTCATCTTTAGAATAAACTCCGTGAAATCCGGGAACCGATCCTAACTTATCAAGTATATCAAAGTTACTTAGCGGGGTGGCCGTCTTCCCGGCAATGTTAGTCCTCGTCCTCCTATTCCTAGCAGATTTGGTAGTATACTTCTCGCTAGTCCCGCTAAAATTAAAGGAAGAAATCCTCCTTGTTTTGTTCGAGGACGCTTTGTTTTCCTTTATTTCGAAGATTTTGTTTTTCGTTGTGGCATTATATTTATCAGTCACATAAAATTTATCTTTAGACTATTTTCTTTATACCATGACCTTCAACTGCTCTTTTCGTTGCGCCAGATATTGCTCCAGACGCTGCTGCTGGTCCTAATGTACCTAACACCGGCAAAATTTTAGGTAATAACGTTCTGGCTATCACTGATAATGCCGGACCAAAGAAATCACCTTGTTTTGCCATCGCTGTTATTTGTGCGGCACTTAAATTTTAAACAAAAGGGTTTTTACGATCGTACCTGTTTACTTGTTTTTTTGTCAACACTAATTTGGTTAAAACACTCTTGGAAATGTCAGGGTTGATTTTTAATGATACCTGTCTCTGCTTTGCAACAACAGTTGCTAATTTTTTTAACTTGACCATCAGTCAAATATATTTATTTTATAATATATTTTGTCATCTTATATAACGATTATATATTAAACTCAAAGTTTGTTCAAACTTGCAAAATTACTAGTAATTTTTAAACTTATACTGTCATTTTACCTCCAACAGAATCAATCGTTATAAATCTGTCGCTGATCATTAGCGCGTACACGTACAACTGTGCCATAGGAACTGCTCCGAGTGTCCAGGTAATTTCAATATCAGCTGTTGAGTCAACAGCTCGCTTGCTATGTTTACTAATATCAAAATAAAATATTGGATAAAGTGTACGAAATTCCTCTACTGATATCTGAGATCCATCTTCAACATCCTGATATTTTTGCATTGCGTCGAGCGGCTACATGTAAGGGCGAGTAATATTTTTTATTAGCGTCATCTGCAAAATTACATTCTATCGCTCGTTCCGGATATTGTTTTGAATTTAGCCTAGCATATATTCGTCTAACATCAGCGTTATCAAATATTGCATTATTTTGTTGTTGGTTACCACGTCGCGCTTGCTGTTGAAATACAACAAATAATTTCCTCGGCAGTTGTTCACTTGATGTTGTTGTAACTCGCCATGTGTAGTCGGTAGTATTTGGAACTGCTGAGTGATATATTTTATATTGCTGAAAATAATTCTGTTTGTATGTTTATCGAGTATACTGTTTAAATCTGACATTTTATCGATTGACGGAGTTATTCGTGGCATCCATAGCGCAAGTTTGTTTATGATAAACTGTACATCAGCTCCGCCTGACCTAAACAGGCAGTCGTTTTGTTCTGCTCGATCTAAAATAAGTGTATGTTTAACTCCACCAACTACTTTGTTGTAATCGCGACAAAAGCCGAAGATTATGCTTAATGACAGCATCATTGTAATTTGACGTGATCCTTCTGCAAGTGCCTTTCTCCTAGCAAAACCTTCATTGTAACGTGGATAGTTTACGCTAATTGTGTTATTGATTAAATCTAACATTGCAACGGCGTTCGCAGCTGTAGCTGGTGGGGTTATACCCAAATTATTACAAGCAGCAATAAGTGAGACTCTTGTAGCGGCTTCATTAGCGTCTGCGGCTGGTGCGGCTATACCTAGTGCGGCTGCATTAAAGATAAGAAAAGTTCTTACAATTGCAAGATCTGCAGCGGCATCAGCTCCGTGTGATAAAACACCTTTCGAGAAAAGTTCGGTCGATTCAGCTAAACCACGTCCAGTATCTTTAAACCACATCATGTTCGTTGCAGTTGATCTTGAATAATCATCAGAAAACGAAATAATATTTAAGATTGTACTTGCAACTTGTAAGTGACTTGAAATATCCTCAACAGTTTGATTGGCCAGTTGATATCGGGCACTTTCGAATAAGCACCAACCATTATTTATAAGAGCTACTTCTGTTCCAGCTGCAATTGCAACAGGCGCATTGGCCACTGTCATAATCTGACCGCGAACTTCTAACATTGCCTTATGTGGCAGTGGAAATACATCTTCGTCTCGAGTATTAAATGATCTAATACCAGTTTTATTTGGTTCATTAGAATTTTCACCGAAATGCTCAACATACTCAAATTCTGTTACAGTTTCATCGGTCTCATAAGTTTCTGCTAAATCGAGATAATTTTTGACGGACATTTTTTATTTATTAGATTATATAAAATTTTATTGCGGCGCTGTTACTTTAGATGTTAATTTTTGTATGATCTGCTCGCCCTTTGGCGATAAAAGTTTTTTTGTTGTTGTTATCATAGCACGTTGAGTTTCTTTTGTTGGAGCGATTTCTGACATAACTTTTCTTATCTCAGATGAAGACGGTGCGCCTTTTATTTTATCAGCTATTTTTTGTCCCACCGCAGTTTCAGCGGCAGATGTGGCTCCAGTTGCAAAAGCTTTACCTGCGTCAAGTGCAATTGGTGCACCTTTACGCGCGATTCCCGGAGCATTTTCAATAACTTTAGTAAATATAGTTCCAAAAAATCCTCCAACTATTTTTCTTCGATACAATTTTTTTCTCTGTTTCATTATATCAAGGGGTTTCATTATCAATTTCAACACTAATATTACCAGCTTCTTTTGCTGATATCAACAGAATTTATCTGCCTATCATTTCAGCAGTTGATGTAAATATTTTTACACTGGTTGCAGTTTTTTCTTTTTCAGCTGTCTTTAACCTTTTAGAAAGTTCATCATAATCATCAACCAACCGACTTAATTCAGTTTGTCTTTCAATAGGATCATTAATGTCCTTTGAGACAACTTTATCAGCTTTCATACGTATTTCATCTATTTCTTTTGCCTAACTACTCAAACTACTAGTGCGATAACTATGATATATGTCAATTTTTATATTACGAATAGCTTTGATATAAAGATCGGAAATAATCCCGCGTTGGTATTTTGTGATACTGTCGCGGTAGTTTTTATTTTCCAGTTTTATGTTGCCGAGATGTTTCGTACTTTGATCTTTTATTTTTTCTAACTTACTAATATTTTCTTCGGCGTTGTAATCAGTTTTTTTAATATCGTATATTCTTACATTTTTAAAACCGTATTTTTCGTTAAACGATTCATATTCATGATCTTTTATTTTGTCATGTATACTCTCTAGAGCATCTTTAAAATTTTGCTCTTCTTGGATATCTAGTCCATGTTCTTTTCTAAATACTTCTTTTTTAGCTTTTTCTTCCTCACGCATCTTCTTCAAAATTATTTGACCTTTACTTTTTTCGTCATCTCGTCTAATATTCTTCCAGTCGGACCAACTAATACTCTTTCTGATAATCTTCGTTCAAATTCTAGTTGATTATTTAATAGCCGTCTTAGTTCAGCTTGTCTAGCAGTAGGATCATCAATATGTTTTACAAGTTCTCTAGCTAACTTTACCTTTTCTTCATCAGATTTTCTAATAATTTTTGCAGCAGCAGCTTCTTGTTGTTCTTTAACAAGACTAAACCTTTTTCCTGTAGTTGCTTAAGTTCTTCTTCTGACAGCGGTTTAGTTTCAGGTTGTTTTCCAATTAGTGCTTCAGTAACTGGTTTGAGAATCGTAGCTGTTGTTTCTGCAGCAGTTACCTGTCCGTAGTCGTGCTTGCTGCACTTTCTGTTTATATGCTGCTTGAGATTGAGCAAGGTTTTTTAGATCTTCTATATGTTTTTTGTACTTTGCTCGTTTATCCATAATTATTATATATAAATTTTATAAAATTTTAAGAAGTGGAAAACACCTTACGGCAAGTAACTGTCAATACAGCATCTAAACATTTTAGTTGGATCACGTGTTAGTTTAAAAAATAAGAAAAAGTTATATTTATCTTTTGTAGCTTTATGATATAATTCAATAAATTTATCTTTTGTTACGTCGCCGCATTGCTCGTTTGCGATATTTCTAACGTCAATATTGTCCAGTCCCGGAAATAATATAAAACAACCAGTATTTTGCCTAATAAATCTATCAACATTATAAAAACCTTGAGCTAAATAAACAGAATTACATTTTTTATTTCGAGACAGTGAAAAATACGATCTTATTTTGTTCATTTCTACATTATTTAGCTGAATATCGTCAAAAACTACTATCTTATGTTCATCTGAATCAAGTTGATTAACTGGAACAAGATCTTCTGGTTGTTTGATAATAAAAAAATCCTCGCCAGCCTCAAGATCATCACGAAGTTTATTATTATATTTGCTTAGTAGCTCGTACTTATCTTGCTGAGGATTAACTGCAAAAATATAAACTCGATCGTAATTAAAATTGTTGCCCAGCAGTAAATTCATAAGCAAATTTGTTTTTCCCGATCTATTTCTTCCAACAATAAGATAATGACAATCTGGAAGTTCGTTGTTATGTTTATGTTTCACCAACCGCTCTGTATCAAAATTTAATATCGGTGACGACGTTGTCGTTAACTTTGCCATTGTTGTTATACAATTTTATGTTATATAAAAATTGTCAGACAATAAATAAATTATGAGCTATTATACAAAATTTGGAACATTAATAGGAGATTCATAAACTGTAAGTACAACAACAATAACAAACGGCAAGATTGATTTATCAGGTTACCTGAAAAAAACCCGTGACATAATGACAGGAAACCTGTTCATGTCAAATCAACGAGTACTAGGTTTAGAAACAGCGTATCCGCCAGTAGTAAGTGTTGACCTTACACAAGCTGTTAGTTATGCACAACTAAAATCTGTTGATGACAACAAGTTGTCGTTGACAGGAGGAACTTTAAGCGGTAATTTAGATATGTCAGAAAAAAAATTAATAAATTTGTAGACCAGGTATCCACCAGCAAACTTAAATTATACGCAAGCGGTAAGTTATGCACAGTTGAGGTATGTGGATGATAACAAACCTGATAAAATCGGTGGAACGGTTATAGGTAATATCAATATGTCAGGAGAGAAAAAATATAAATTTAGAGACTGCATATCCGCCAGAAAACATAAATCAAACACAAGCGGTAAGTTATGCACAACTAAAATCTGTTGATGACAATAAACTTAACAAAGCCGGCGATACAATGACAGGTAACCTTACAATGAATAATAACTCAAAAATAACTGGACTACCAACAACCTCACCACAAGCTGATGATGCTATCAGTTATGCTCAATTTAATTAAGAACTTACTTCATACTTTAAAAAATCTGGTGGACCAATGTCAGGTAACATAAACATGAGAGACAAAAAAATAACTACGACATATGTTCCAGTTAGCCCTAATGATCTGACAAATAAAGCGTATGTTGATAGTCTATCTAGCGGTATAAAACGAACTAAAAACAATGTTGGATGTATTCCAACACTTTATAAAGGAACTCACAACCGAGCCGGGTTTGAGGTAAGCGCATCAACATATTATCTCGAAAATTATCCTTATTACGCTTTCACTGATAGACATGAGTGGACAACCAGCGGAGAAGCTGAAAACGTTTGGATTAAAATTAAATGTCCCAATGCAGTTGCTATTTGGCAATTTCATTTGCGAGGTCGATTAAACTCTGGTGTTGGCCGAATTTATAATTGGCAATTGGAAGGATCAAATGACGATATCAACTGGACAATATTGTATAGCACAACAGACACTTACATTTCAACAACACAATATTTTACGATTCCGGCAGAAAACACTGTTAATAAGTACTTATATTTTCGAGTTAATGTTTTAGCTGCTGAACATCCATTTCCAGGACTAAGCATTTCAGATATATACACTTGATGATCAAATTTAATCTAGTGTTATAAAATAATGTCAGAACCACCAATTATAACCATTGCGAAAGAATGTTATAATAATATTTTAAACCTCATCAAAGATGTTGGAGCCGTTAATGAAACAGCAAAAATGTTACAAAGTTTGAAAAAAACTTAACATCGAATCATTGAACAATCCAACATTGCTAGCAAATTTTGCTAATTTTATTCGCGTTATATATATGCGAGGACCACAATTGAAAAAGCAATAGAAAACTTTGATATTATAAGCAGATACTGTCATCCTGAGGATTGTCTAGAAGAACAAAAACAAGTTGAAATTATATTTTAAAAAATATTACTAGAGCTTGATTGGTCTAACATAAATTTGATAATAAAATCTGATTTAATAAAAACACGAGTTTATAGTGGAAGAACACTAGCAGAAAGACGAATAAACGCAAATCATACTCGTCTTGACATACTAGCGGAAAATAAAAAAATGAGAGTAAAAAGAAACAAAAAGTTATATGATAGTTTTTCAAAACGAGGTATATTTAAACATCTCGGTATGTACTACCATGACAAAGAAACCTTAGTTAAAATCGTTACTATGACGTCAGACGCAGAGTCAATTATTAAAGTATACGCAAACGCAATTTTACCATTGATACGTAAAAAAGACCCAGAATTTGATCCGATTATTGTTAACAAGTCTCTAAAGATAATCAAAACTTTAGACGATGAAATTAGTAATTTTAGTGATGATGAGCGAGAAAAGTTTTTTGAAGAAGCCGATCAAACAAAGTTGGAAGTAAAGTCCGATTCTTATTATGATATAAGCGAAGAAGACGATGTTCCATTCCCATCATTCCTGTACTCTAGACAATTGTCATTACGGAATTATTACAATGAAATTAAAACAATACTCACAAAACCATATGAAAAATTAATGTTAAAAGTAGCTTCTGCTGTTGGTCTTCGGACAATTGAACTAGATCAGTTTAAGAAATTGATGCTAGCAAATTTTGTAGTCGCATATGCAATTATCAGACAACATCTTGTTCTCAAAAATTACACGTTAGATCAGTTGAGTTTAGTATTTGGGTATATTGAAGAAACAGAAATCGATTACAGTAATTTGGTGAATAAAACAGATTTATATGAGAGTGAAGTAGGAAATAGTTTTGATTCATACGCTTGGTTAAAGAAACAATATGTACTAACTTCAACGAAATGATGATACTTCGTCAGATGTTTATGATAAATACAGAGAGTTTTTAGCTGATCCTAACAATAATAAATTCCGCGAGTTTCTCGATTGGATTGTTGGTGCTAGAACTTGTGTCTTTGTATAAAATATTCTATAATGAAAAAACAAATCATCGATTTCAATCACATATCAGAAGAAATTCCAAAACAAGATGTTGACGCACTAGTACAATATTATAAATTTTGTCATAAAAACCTTTGGTGTGTAAAAGAATGTTATAAATACTACCGTAGAATAGTACGAGTAATATCATATTTGCCATTGTTAATGACTAGCTCTGGTATAATATCAAGTGGAGCATTATTAAATCCATTTTTGTTAATTATTTCTGGTATCGGTGTCTCTCTTTCAACGGCATGTAAGAAGATCGAATCCAAGCTTGAGACAAAAAAAAAAAAATGCTTGTAGGATAGCAATTATCACTTATAAAAAATTACTTGATCAAATACGATCTTACTTGCGAGGTGTAAAATATGATATGGACGACTTAATACGCGAGTTTCGTATTATTGACAGTATGTTAACGGATATTCTGCCAATGAGAGTCAGCAGGTATGAAAAAAATTATCATAAAATATGGTTACAACAGTAGTAAATGTTTAGTAATATCTTTCTCCGATAAAATTGAAAAGGGTGGGGGTCTCTCCAAGATCGAAAAAAAAATTTCTGGCCACTCCAATAAAATATTTTTAGTCTTATTTTCAGCTGAAAATTACTCCTTAATAAAATTACAAAATAGGTTTGGTTTAGGATCCGCCTATTACTTTACTGAAATTTGGATGAGGGTGATTTTTTGAGGAGAGGGGGTCTCTGAGGTGGTGCAAAAAATGTCAGAATATATTTATTTTGAAGGGATGGGTGTCTCTGGTCTAGAATCTGCTTTTGGTTTAGGATCTGCCTATTACTTTACTACTATATATATGGTTAGTTCTAATCTGTCGACTTTAACAATGATATTGTCTTTCGACTCACTGTCTGCCTACTGATCTCTCTCTCTCTCTCTCTCTCTCTCTCTCTCTCTATATATATATATATATATATATATATATATATATATATATATATATCTATATTGTTACAAATATGTAATTTAATTATTTGTGTGTTAATTTTGAATTCTGTTTTATTTTATTTTTGTGTCATTACATTTCATTGTAATGATTATTTTCACGGGATTTAATATTTTTGAAAGAGATATTTTGTTTATATAAAACGTAGGATGACTCGCATAAGCACTATTTTATCTTGCCGTGGTTTGTCGATTTATTAAACACTACGCGGAAACGATTGCTTATTGCCAAGGTCATTTTCTGGTCCACGTGTAAAATTGCATTGTTTACTGCGCTGTTTGATGATGAAATAACCACGCGTTCCATCGTACCGGCATGAAATGACGTCTTAGTTCAGTTTAAAAATACTCAGATCCCCGTGAAATAGTCAGTCGTATAATATACCTTCGAGAAGAAGGATATATTTCTTTTAGGTGCCGTAAAGAGTCGTAGTTTTAAATCTTTGTAGCTCGAGATGTATTATCATAGATGACAGCTTGTTCAGAAGTTCATCTATTTTGTAGAATATAATAATCTATTCCCTGGAGAACTATACAAGTGAATAGTTTGTATAAAAGTTTTAGGACAAAGACATTCGGTGGAAATTTATTCTAAATTGGAATATTGCAAGTTGTGGTTCAACGTGGAACTCTTGACATTCGTATAAAAACTTCATCTGACGTCATCATCCTCCATCTTGGAACCTCGTCAAGATTCAAACTTGGATTCAGTTAGAATTATTTAGTGATAGGACATATATATTTTTTCAATTCTTGGATAAATGTTTGGATTATCTTCACAAACTGTAAGTCCTATTTTCTATTTTCATCTTTTCACCGTGTTTTCTAGGGAAATAAATTATTTTTGTTAAATCTTACAAAGTGTGTTGGTTTCACTCTTTTCTTTTGTTACTTTTGAACGAGCCTATACGTAACAATATATAAGTTAGTTCTTATCTGTCCATTTTAACAATGTTATTGCCCATCGACTAAACCTTCCATCCTTCATCGCCTGGGAAACTGTAACACTTGGCACCATCATCTGTACGTCACTAGTTATCTTTATATTGGAATACAAACGGAAAGGTAGAAAAAGCGTGAAGGGATGATTTGGATGAAAATGTTAAATTAACACAGAATAGATGTGTTTACCGTTAACAGTACAAAAATTTAATTTGAATCAAAGTAACTAATGTGATGTCCAATTTCGAATTCCATATTTAACATAAGTTAAGTTGCCCCATATTGTGTCTCACCCATTTGCGAAAAGTCGGTTAAGGGAAAATATATAACTGTAATCTTATTCGTCAATCCCAGCTTAACAATTTCCTATGTCAGAAATAGAAAAAGTTTAGTAACTGATAATCTGTTTAACACCGAAGGTGTCTAGACTGGTAATACAGAGGTTCAGATCAGGCATCTTATGTACAAAATCAATTTTTATGTTAACATAGTAACAGGGAACTACAATAGTTCATAATATTTACTGAAATATAAATTTGAAGACAAATACAATGTACAAAAATATGTTTTCTTTGCACAATATATAAGTTAAATTGTGTATCACGACACATATTTTAGATGTTTTACTATTTTTGGAACAAATCATCTAACTGTTTCATATGTAAGTATATTCAGCTCGGTGCTCGAATACAACGCTTTACTAAAACATTTTCAGAGTGTATACTATGTTTAGACAATGAGGCAAAAAATGTTGATGTGATACTCATCCAGTATATAAGATATACTGATCTACTTGCAAGCAAATCTCTTTTAGTCCAGATCGTCAGTTATATCCGACTCTATGATGTTCTTGTCAAATCACAAAGTAAGCAAACAGTGTAGATTCTTAATTGTATGACTGAACCGGCTCTACATTGATCATGAGTGTGCAAGTGATATATATATATATATATATATATATATATTCTTTCGTGAGTAAATAGAGATAGGCACTTTTATTAATGTTTTTATTTTGTATAATGTACATTTGAATAATATATATCTTGATCTATTATTGACGAATGTTCATTATTTTATAAGAACTCAAATTATATAATAAAATATTATTAACAAATTATGGTGTGCATAATACTTATAATCATAAAATAAATAAGTATTCTATAAATAATTAATCTTAATATAATCAGAATTAATTTTGAATGCCTTTTCATTTTTAAGGCATTATTAAACTTATTTTTATGACAATAGTTTATACTTTCACTAGTTAATGTATTCAGTAATTTTGAATAATATAAAATTATTCTTAACTATTTGTAAACAGGGGACATAATTAAAAAAATTAGATTAATGACTGTCGTACAGTGTTTTGGAATTTAGACCTTTTGGATATACCGTATTAAGACGGTAAATCCAATAGGTTTCCTTTAGCAGACATTCCATCTCAGAATCAACTGTAACAATAGGTTGAAAGGAAAAATCTTGCAAAGTATGGGAACTCTTGTCAAGATGTGCGGCAACATGAGATGAAAATGATTGATCGATATAAGTTTTTATGTCTGATCTCTGTTGGTTCATACGTTTAAATATTTGTTGACTGGTTTGTCCGATATATTAGATGCCACATTTGCTGCATGTGATCAAATAAATAACATTTGATGTTGCACAATTAGCATCACAACGCATATTAAAAGTTTCGTTCGTATTATTACTATTGAAAGAAGTATTTTCGTTAATAAAAGAATAGTGCGAACACCTAGGTCTATTACATTTAGTTGATGATCCCTTTTTATATAATGTTTTTTCTAATTTAGAATTAATTAATTAATCTTTAAGATTGTAAGGCCTTTTATAAGGAAGTGTAGGTTTGCTTCTGTATAACGATTTAATACTTGCTTTACATGATAATTTTAATAAATCCCAATATTTATTATCAATAACAAAAGGAATGATATCTTCATTTCTATTATTGATAAAGTCACACACACACACACACACACACACACACACACACATATATATATATATATATATATATATATATATATATATATATATATATATATATATGTTATGTAAAGCTCGAAAGCCTAGGCTTTTTTCTTATTATAACAACAATTTAACAAACTAAAAATGACTGATGATTATACAATACAACATTGTTGCATTATGTGTATCGACGTGGCCAAAGAGAGAAATTTATTTGTATATGAGTGCAATCAACATCTTAACGAAATACATCAAATGAACTACGCAAGATAGTTATATCAGTTAATGACACATGTCATCAACATACTTTGGGGGGCATTACATGTTTTGCTGTAAAATAACAAAATCCTAAAAGGCCGCCTACTTAGCAACAGACCAAATGCATTAAGATCTACTGAAAGAAATATGCCTATGCGGGGACAATTTGGATTTGTACTCAGAAAGCCAAAGTAATGACAAATTGCGTATATATTTAGCATTGCATGAATATTCCCGTTAATATATTTGAGAATATTGTATTTCTGCATCGTTTTCTAACACATAAAGGCCCGCTTGATAAAAGCCAGTGACCCTTAACACTATGTGCCCCAAGTGCACTAAGGAACTTGAGGATAATTAATAGTTTCAATTATGTATTGCACGACAGACGTAATTTGACTGGTATGGAGCTTGTGGTACAAAAGATACGTATAATCATCAGTGAAAACCTGAAGGCAAAGTTGAAACTTTCCGAGAAAATCAATTCCTGATGTATTTTTAATACAACATGTAGGTAGGCGATGTACACTAGTAAAATGTTTGTTTCACTGTTGTGATTCTGACATTTAGGATCGTCTTTGGCTTAGTTTTCAGACCTATTTGGTAACTGGTCATAATGATAAGGAAGTTGATAAAATTTGGCGGCACTAAAGCCACCAAAACATATTAGTGATGATTTATGTTAAACTATATGATTTGTCAGTAGCATGAAAATATACACCAGAAGGCCTTAAAATGCTATTGATCTATAACCACGACTTACCATTTGCAAGCATAATGGCAGGCTCAACTATTATTTCAGCAACTTGTAGAGCGTTGGATTAATAATTTGTTTTTACAACGTCGATGCAAACAAAACAACAGAAGATAGATGTTGTCCAATGAAATATTGCCGATCTGCTAAATATAATCTTTGGAAAATAGCATTACAATCCAAACTGTTACGGACGAACTTTATGGCAAACTACTTATTAGCAATACTTATTAAGTAATACAACTGCCGACTTTGGCATCATTATTTAGAACAAACTATATTGCACACATGTGTTCCTCAAATCGCATGATTTATATATTAAATGTCAATATGTAGATAATGCTTTCGCCCCTGAAAAACCGAAACATAAATTAAACTCGTAGTGTGTAGATCCTGCAAACAGTGAGCTTGATTGTATTTAGGTGAAGTATTAACATAATTCATTTAATAAATTGATCCTGTCTTTATAACTAAGTACAAACATTATTTTTCGCTCCATTTCCTCATTGGGTGTAACGATATTATTGATATAATTGTATACATTTCCAGACGACATACTAATCATACTTATACCTGACTAAGCAAATATCATTATAATGTGTTTAGCTGAACATGAAGCAGCAGGTGTTTTGTAATAGGCAAATTAGGAAAGAATGTACTTCAGATTAAGAATGGCGCTCTGAAACTTTTTTTGTTTTGCTTCTCTTCCATATTTAATAGGTAACTTGGAGTACAATTTATTGTAATTAACCTGGTGATCAATAATCAGTGATACAAATTTTGGAAAAGGGTCGAAACATTATAAAAATGTACATACGATGATAAATATCCTGATATGCATAGCATCGAAACATCAGGATCGTGATGACAAAGTGGGTGGTACCCACTTCTAATTTCCACAAGCAACCCCTTGACTTGGCTTAACCATGGCATTAATATTACGAACCTATTTTAGGAATGCTACAGAAAGTCTAAAATTAAATGTATAAATACTTCTTCATGAATTTTGCTATTGCATATTTGATTTCACGAAAAACAATTCTTCTGTTCACTTCCGTACAAGCATGATCGTTAGATATTTTCCGAAAATATAAGTGGCAATTAGTTTGGAATAAAGGATGTTATATAATCTCATGCAAGGAAAGGTTGTAAACATGTGATGAAGAACCGTAATATATATATATATATATATATATATATATATATATATATATATATATATATATATATATATATATATATATATATATAAGAATCTATAAAGTATTATAACATTTAATTTAGGTGATGTGATATGCCTTAATGGATAAAGTCATTGCATGTTTACATTAATGACCCAAAGAATTATGATCTTGTCATTGGTTCCGCTCAGGTCAACTGCGAAGAGAATTGAGGACTGTGTATTAAGCGTCCACCTGGAAGACAATATATATATATATATATATATATATATATATATATATATATATATATATATATATATATATATTTCTTTTAATTAATGAGCTAACATTATTAATGTGTTTCATCCGCAATGTCCACATACAAGCTTATATTGTCAATTGTCTATTTAATGTATACGTCTAATAAATGAAAGATGAGGCTCTACTTGATGAAAAACAATCTTTCAAGAAAGCATGTATCTTAACTTACAGTATCATTAAAGAATATAAATTTCGTTGCAGCAAAGTGAACGGCTGGTTATTGTTCAACGTATAATTTCAGCAATTCCCGATCCTAATCGCTAAGATTCTTTTCTTTGATCAAGCATTCGAAAATGTATACTTTTAGATACGGTATTATCTAACAGAAAATATACTGTACTGTTGTTGTATCGAGTAATGCCCATATTCATTACACCATTGATACATTCTTACTATTGTCATATTATCAAAATAAACCGGAAAGAGATTATTAGGAGTATAGCAATTGTTAGTAGGATATTAAAAACATGATGTGTATTACCTTTTTGATTATTCTGTCATTAGTATCTTACTCTAGCTCTTTTATATAGTTGTTGTTCATCATGATAACAATTGATTAATAGCATCTTCTCATGGCTAAAATTATTATCTGTTATGAAAGCATATCATACTGGAACCTTCACCTGCACTAATAGGAAATAAATTATGCGTGTGAAATATATATGCATATAGTTGCGACAAAAGCTGGAAAGATGACATCGATACCGAGAAAACAAATATTGCATTTATGCGTTTTTGTTCATGTGTCGATAATCAAATAGTGTTACAAGAACAAACATATCAATTTTGGCGAAATGTTCCATTATCTCAGACTGTTTATTACCAATAATGATTTATTTGTTTTGCATTAGCTCAAGAAAAGATGAAATTGTCCGTATCCTTCTTTTTAAATGGACAATTATATTTAATAATGAGGCCATGGTCTACTAATGACAATATAGACAAAAACTGAAAGCGTTCCCATCATGCCATACGACGATTGATTGTGTGGACCAGCATGGGGTATACATGCATGAAGCAAAACATTCAAACAGGTAAATCATTGTTTGGTATAAACATTTGATTCGACATTGTTTGCATCTCTCTGAAGTTATTTCCACTGACAATGTTGAACACAACCCCAATGCGATTTATTGTTTGATCTGGCTCGCCTTCTGTTTAGGTAGGGACAAATAGCCTTCAAACTATCAAGATATTTAAAAAAAAAAATTAACCGTAAGTAATCCCAATCCTACCACTGTCTTAAGTCACTGATATTTGCATAATCAGCCCATGAAACTGAGGTGAACAAACGAAAGGAGGATGGCGCGGATGGGGGGGGGGATTGTGTGATGAGTACTGAGTTGAGCCTTTATAGTTTTGATTTAGAAGCAAGTTTGATGTATATAGGAAACTAGTTAATCCTCGAATACTGAATTTATTTCATTCTGTCATGTTTTCAGTATGATATACTAAAAAGACAAAGGTATCTCTATTTAGTGGCCTTCATCAGCTTTTCAAAATATGGTTAAATATATCAAATATAGGCAAATAAAATATCCTGTTTGATTCGTTGCAAAAGCGATAAATATCTGAGTATAGCCGTATACAGGTAGTTACTGTTTGAAACAAAATAGTTTAAAGTATACATCTAACGTATAAAGTTAATTTGAGGGGTATTATAAATTTATACATGAACGATGATATCAACCTATATTATTACCACATACAGTTGAGTTACCTCGTATAAAGGATTTGGAACTGTATCTCTCTGTGGACGCTTTATCTCGTACTGAAATAGAGAATAATGAGTTCATATATATATATATATATATATATATATATATATATATATATATATATATATATATATATATATCACTGTCTGTGTAGTTGTGAATGAGAATTTTGTTCTGGCTGTGCTGTAAACAGCTAAACTTGGCTATTTTGATAAAAGTATATGATCTGACTAACCGTTTTTTGGTGGGGAGGAATAATACTATTGCACATCGACACGCCGACAATCATAAACACGTCCACCTATTTAGGATCGCGAACAATAGGTCTGAATTTCTATTGACGATTTTATTATTGTATCCTCTATCAATGTTCTGTCTTATCTTTTTTCTTGCAATGAATCCGAAGATCAGGCACTATTTAATTACTTTAATACATTTTCAAAATATCCAATATTCTTCATACACTGGTCGAAATATGTCATACCGCCTTCAGTTTTCAGTGTTATGTTTCTGTATTTCTCTATATATCACATGCACAGAGATACCGAATAGATGCGTGCACAAGCTGGAACACGCTGCGTGGGGAAACAATCACAAAATTAGCTGAATAAATACTTACATCATGACATAGGGATGAACACTTATACAAATAACGACATTTTGAAGGAAACTATAAAGCTAATATGCTACATGTCTAAATTCTGACCAGGCATACATGTTTACTAATTGTAATCTATATATATAATGCGTCTTTAACGTTTGTAGCATGACTGTCGATTGCAATGAGTCATACATATATGTTTCCAACATTTAAACTCAGAGTTAATAATGACGATGCATTTGTTCTACCGATGATCACTGTCAAGATTGGCTCAATACGAACCGCTACGTGCTTCTACAGCTCTAACACAAAATCCACTACAGTAAAATATATACGGTATATTCAAGTTCAAGAGTGTACTTAACGTATGTGCTAATAATACTAATAGTATTGACAATAATAATAATAATAATAATAATAATAATAATAATAATAACAACAATAATTATATATTAATTTATAACTAATAAGAAATAGCGACAACTATTACGCACAGAGAAAATAAACTAACGCGATGTATTTTAAAGGTGACATATGATAAACTAGAGATTAAATTGACAAATGACAAAACGTTATCACTTCAGCATTTCCATTGTCCGTTGAGAACAGATTTGTTTTCGGTCATATGAAATTAATTCAGTACGTTCAGTATATTCCTTGAAATTTAGTAGCTGGTTTGTTAAAGTTACGAAATTTGATCTAGTTCTAAAGTTATCTTAAAAAGGCATTAACCTACCGTTTCATCTGGGCTTATAAACTCGGATACAAAGTCCCACGAAAAGTGAGATCGTTGTTGCTGACGTTCATTAACTTCATCCGCACCTAGCGTATTTAAATGTTGAGATAAATCATTAGCTAAATCACTTTAAAAATAAATGCTGCAATATATGTATCGTTCCTATAGTTCGATACATATTTCACCCGCGTACTGACTTACCTACACATTTTACTGTATGTCACGTATTATTTATCTCACCAAGAAATATCTATACGATGTTTTGTAAAAATATTAGAAACATCTATCATGTGAAAAAAGGTTTCTTAATGTCATACCTGTGTTACAGTATACTGTAACCGTATTTACATAATATAACATTTATTCCATAAATCGTAATTCTTGTAGGTTTGATGTTTTGATCTTTACTAAAACCTTTAAGAGAATATATATATATATATATATATATATATATATATATATATATATATATATATATATATATATATATATATATATATATATAATGTCAAATTATTTTACGCTAGACAGAGTTAGTTTTAATAGTATAAGCAAATTTAATATTTTATCAGTTCTATTCTGCTACAAAAATGTGATGTACAATCAGCTTGCTTCTTTGTTTGGAAATGTTTATATTCATCGTTGCTTTATGTGCAAAATAGATAGATAATTAGATAAATGGATAGCATATATATATATATATATATATATATATATATATATATATATATATATATATATATATATATACATAAATGTGTGTGTGTGCTTGTGTGTGTTTTTATATAATCCAAGAAAACGTACCAGATGTGCGTCCGTGATAAAAGTCTTCGGATTTTGAATGCGATTGTCTCTTCTCGTTTGTGCTCAGTCCACGATGGAGACTAATAGAGGACATATCTGAATCGGTTTCCCATTGATGTGGTCCAGATAGAGGACCACTGCGAGTATAACCGGAAAATCTGGTGGGTATTAGACCAGAAGGCACGAATCCACGCACAGAGGCTCTTGGGCTGGATTAAATGAGTTAAACATAAATGTTTTATATTAATTGACCATGCTCTTTAAGTAATGTTCATAATCTGATCTATAGTCATGTGATATATCAAAACATGGATGTTGATTGTTACATACGCAAAACCTTTGTAAATAATATGTAGTTGCAGACAATGGGGCTTCACATAGCGCTGATGAGGTATACCTCTTATGTCAAATGAATTTATCGATATTTCTAATCTCGGTTACTCACAGATTATGTTTTAAAACATGCACCAATTTAAGATGGTCTGTAACGAGTCCGTTGAGCTTCGAGCACCACAAATTGTATGTATCGATATAAATTAAAATTATACCATATTGCATTAATGTGTAAGTGCGATTGAATCAGGGAACACCGGAACGGATAATGAGGGCTTTGCAGCCAAAAATGTTGAGCTGGTGGCTTAAGTTTGGATGTATAGTTGGTTCTTTTCAAGTTTTTATAATCGCGAATTTTGAATGTGTTCTATCAAGCCAATGTCCGTGAAATCACCTATGTCGATCTAAATGAATATTTAATTTTAACAAGTCGAATCAAACCGACAACTAAAGCCAAAAACAGCTCACTCGAATTCACGCAGCAATCTGTATCAGTTATACAGGGCTTATACAACTGCATGTATCACATGAAATAAATATTTTGTAACACTGACACATGTGAGCTACTTTCTTTGTAGAATAATATAGTTTCCTAAAGCATGCAGCTTACAAAATGTAATGTAGGTTTTTATTGTAACAATATCTGGTTTAAAACAATCGCTTTCTTTAATATTGATTGTAAATATAACTTCCCTTGAATTCCAAGGAACCCAGTGCGTTACATTAAATTACATATTTTCGCAGTTCGTTGTTTTACATCATCAAGTAAATAATAACGTTATTTCCGAGCTGAGTATGTTTCAAGATGAAGTGAGATAATAAATGAAAAATACATTTGTAGAGGCAGTTAAGAAATATGATAACCTTTCACCGCAGTATAAGCTGTCAGGAAACCGTTTCTTCTTTGCATCCTTTTTAAAGTACATAACTAGGACGATGACTATTAGAACAAATAATAATCCCAGCGGAATCCCAACGCCTAGGCCGACTTTGAGGCTGAAATTTTCTGCCGAAGGATATAAAAATACATGTATATTTACATCAATTTTATGCATCATTATGTCTATAATTTCTCGAGTTTAACCATTAGGTAAAATTTATGCATTGCATCCTTTTATCTAACAGCATCACATATCAGTTGTGTCATATATAAGAGAGATAGTACTACCAATGGGACATATATGTGAGATATCATTTACACCACACCTCGATGGTTGACCAAACAATTATTGTAACATAGGCAATATATTGCAAAGTGGACAAATATAATTCAGATCCATAACATGCAAATTGGCAGATCTTGATCAGCAAAACGGACACTACATATTATAGCATGTCCAGCAGAAACATTAGTCTTTGATATCAACTTACCTGATACTGCTCTTTGCCTGAAATAAAAAAAAAAAAACATTAAATATATTCTCACTCACATTGGTTTCTTGGTTTGTTTATTCATACATGTCGATATAAATTAATTATGAAGCAGATATATAAAAAGACGTTATATGAAGGAAATAGGTAATGCAAAAGATCTTTCACATTTAAAGAACACCCTTTGAAAACAGCAAATAAAGTTTATAAGTTTAAACTAAACGAAATGTATTAGACGCGATCTGATTCAGCCCTTATTATGTTAAAATAATTGATTTCTCTGAAACAATGAAGGAAGATAAACTAAAGTTGACAATGGTGGCTCAGCTTTATGGTTCGGAAAAATAATCTTGATTAGATACAAAACCATTCTTGCTCTCAACTATGTATATCTGAACGTTCTAACATCCCTTTCGTCATGATGTACTTTACAGGTTCTTTAATGAATAAACTGTTACGGCATAAGTGGACGCACAATCATTAAATCATTACAGAGAACGTTGTTTTCTTGTCTTAAAATCATTATACCTACTTTTTATAAACTTACCGTAATTTATTTTGTTTAGAAAAACATGAACACAGTAGTATTGCACTTGTCTTCTCCAGCAGTGCCTTGATTGTGGTTCATAAACATTGATCTTGTATAACTGTCATATTTCGCTCCTGGTTGGCATAATCAGTTAGGTTTGCTTGGTCTAACTTACATCTTCATTCTGTGCCAATCATTTGCTCTTGTGAATACACTTACAGTGATAGATACCGAAAAAAATGCTCATATACTTCGAAATGGGAATGATAGTTCGCGAAACTGTCGTGAAGATTAGTACATAAATACCTGCAGACTGGTTCATTCTCCTGAGAGTTACATTCTTCGTCATGTTTACAGATCTTAAGAGATGCAGCTGCCTCACACGGGTCTTCGCTTACTATGTATGCAATACAGAAAATTAGCTTCATATAATGTTAAATTTGATTGTATGAGATTTATAATAAATTGACTGCAAATGTTTCGCCCTTGCTGATTTGTATTAATATGTTATACATCTTTACAAAATATTCTGTGCTAGTTGTGTGAATATCGTTTGGGGACTAACTAATCTGACTTATTGTTTTTATCGTATACCCGAATTCATTTGCATAAGTGCTATATTAGTATTTCAGTGCATTTTGTTCAATAGAAATAAACATAACTCGTCGCAAGTGAAATGCTGTCCTATTAGCATATATGTCGTTTTTTAATAATAATACAAATACGTCATCAGCATATTCAACTGAAGAGTGGAGTTAGAACACATTTGATTTACAGGAAACGAAAGCAATTTCGGAATTGAGATATACTGACTTAATCGCCAAAGGTTACTGCTCATTATTACCTTATTATGCCTTATCAAATCAAATATTTACACTGGAAAATTATATAATTTGGTAAAGTACATAAGAATACAATATTAAGGTACATAATTAATGCATAAAAGTGGGCATTACTGCATAATGGATGCAATACGTTTTTAAACGTTATGGTATTAATATGTGTTGCGTTCTGCCTGCACTTGTAATTATTCAACATGCAGACTAATATAATGTAAACTTGGTTGACTGCTACTTTGAAAATTTAACGTAAGGGCTACAATAATGAAAACTCATGTTGATTCATACTTTTGGAAATTTAACGCTAAGACTAATATAATGAAACTCCTATTGCCTCATACTCTGGAAATTTAAAGATTAAAATATGTTCTGATTTAGTTATATTCATGGAACACAATTAAGCTTTTATTTCATGGAACACAATTAAGCTTTTATTTCATGGAACATAATTAAGATTTTATTTCATGGAAAACAATTAAGCTTTGATTTCATGGAACACAATTAAGCTTTAATTTCATGGAATATAATTAAGCTTTTATTTCATGGAACATAATTCAGTTTTATTTCATGGAACACAATTAAGCTTTTATTTCATGGAACATAATTAAGCGTTTTTATCATGGAACATAATTAAGTTTTTATTTCATGGAACATAATTAAAGTTGTATTTCATGCAGCACAATTAAACTTTTAATTCATGGAATATAATTAAACTTTTATTTCATGGAACACAATTAAGCTTTTATTTCATGCAACATAATTAATCTTTTATTTCATGGAGCAAAATGAAGCTTTAATTTCATGGAACACAATTAAGCTTTCATTTCATGGAACATAATTAAGCTTTTATTTCATGGAGCACAGTTAAGCTTTTATTTCATGCAACACAATTAAGCTTTTATTTCATGGAGCATAATTAAGATTTTATTTCATGCAACACAATTAAGCTTTTATTTCATGCAATACAATTAAGCTTCATTTCATGCAACACAATTAAGCTTTTATTTCATGGAATATAATTACGCTTTAATTTCATGGAACGTAATGAAGCTTTTATTTCATGGAACATAATTAAGCTTGTATTTCATGCAACATAATTAAGCTTTTATTTCATGAAACACAATTAAGCTTTTATTTCATGCAACATAATTAAGATTTTATTTCATGGAAGATAATTAAGCTTTTATTTCATGGAACATAATTAAGCTTTTGAATTTGTTGCCAAATTGCTAGATCAAATAGCATTGAATAACCATTTCGCAAATAAAATGGTGGTGAAGAAAAACTTACTTTATTTTCAAAACTTGCAGAACTATTAGTACTAATATATTTAAAACGAGATAAAGTATTTCATCATTTGGATTCGCGCAATATTTATGTCTGCATTAGATATCAGTGAAAGAAACTGAGTAACTAACCTAACAACAAAGATGTTTGATATTGCGAGATACTGTCTAGAATAAGAATAAATGATCATCTTAGCTTACATTTCTGTCCGTTAGTTTCAATGGATTGAACACTAACAATTTTTCCATTTATGGCAAAGGTTTCAACATAGGCTTGCAACACATATTTCAAAAAGGACGTTTTGGCGCTGGTTGTATCTAGAGTACCTGCGCGATACGTTGCTTTCAAACTGCCCATTCTGGAGAAATATAGAAAAATCAGAAACAAGAAATAAAATCCACCTTGCATGGAGAGGACATTAATTTTTTAGAAGCCAACTCATTCAAACAGAATACAATATTTAACCTGCTGCATTATCTTTTCCTCCATTTCAGTTCATACAGGATAATGCAATGCAGCGGAAATGCTTGAAGTGAAACCAAACGGCTATAAATAATAGTTACATATTATTAGTTAACCTGATTAAATCAGCGTTAAAGTACGTGGATGAAAAGTATATTGCAATTCTACGTGGATAGTTTTTAATAGTAATAAAAATGCAAAATGTTTTATATAATGTGCACTAAACTTAAATAGATGATGCACATTCACTAATACATTCATTAACGTTAGTACAAAGCAAAGTACTTGTGAGATATTCTGTTTTAAAATAAGGCAACACAAGCCACGTGATATTAACTTTGAGTCCAGTGAACGACTAGAATAATGCCTTTATTCTGATAACACTAATTTTAAATGATACTAGCATCACAGTGGACACATCAATTATGCATCAATGATATATTGATATACGGCCGTTTCTTCTAATCGTGCTGTGGCATATTTGCACTCGCAATTAATCGATTGATATTTTGGAAATATTTAAAACAAGATTATGCACATATTTTATTCTTTGTTACTTTTCGACTAATTTTGTAAATAAAAGTGAAGCCTGGTCATTGATAGAATTATTACTCTTCTATGTGCACTACTTTAGAAATACGTTGTTGCAAGTAGGAAATGCTTATTTGTACCTCTTTCGTTGTCCTTACGGAACACAATAAATAAACAGATTACATTGGTATTATAATCCCCTTTAAAGTCACGATATTTGCAAACAAATCTAGATACATTCAAGAAATAGTGTAATGCTCTCGTGTTCAGATTATGATGATACGTTTATGATATTCGAACATTATATTAGTAAATTACACTAAGCAAAGTAAAACTTCGTCACCTTAAGCAATGAATATTTATAAGCAAAGTTTAGGGGCACTTTAAAATGCTTTGAAAATATGTGCTTTGCCGTATAACCTGATGAGAAACCGGCAGAACATAGTAAACCTCTACGAATAATAATATACATTTTATGGAAGATCCATTCAGAGTATTCATGCGTAAGCAAATAATAACGCTTTACATAACGGAGCTATGTTTTCTACAGTAACAACACACATTACGTACCTATTGGTATGTATGCTGTGTGTGCTCTTTAAACGTTACTCAAGAAATTAATTTCAATATTAAAATGCTGAATACGAATATCCTAGTTCTGGATACAATTTTGTCATAATGTTTATTAATGTTTGTAAGGGACATTGTAACTACTTACGTTATATTAATTATTTCTATACCGATAAAATCATCCCCAAGCTTTCTCTTAAAATATCCAGATATCTGAAATAAAAATTATTGAGCAAAAATGCATGTATATGTCCAACGCTTGACTCGAAATGCTATACTATACTAAAAACTCTTCCACTTCAGATAAAACATTTGTTCCTATTTACAAATTCCTCCTATAATTTGGAACATTTATAATTATTGCGATATAGACATATATATGTTATATTTTTCAAATTCCCTAATTGTTATTATTATTATTATTATTATTATTATTATTATTATTATTATTAT
>JAECUM010011655.1:0-12076 GCA_016617855.1 Megalonaias nervosa | reverse complement strand
ACTGAGTCACTACCCTTCTAGAAACTTCTTCTAAGTAGCATCGTAGGGAAGTATGGACTTGATTACTTATTCCATTGTATTAGTAGCTGGCTGTATGGCCTTGATTACCTATTCTCATGTATTGGCAGCTGATTTTATGGACTTGGTTACCTATTCCCATGTACTGGTAGCTGGCTGTTTAGACTAGACTACCGATTCCCATGTATTGGTAGCTGACTTTATGGACTAGATTACCTATTCCCATGCACTTGCACCAGAATTTATGGACTTGATTACCTATTCCCATGTATTGGTAGCTGACTTTATGGACTAGATTACCTATTCCCATGCACTGGCACCAGAATTTATGGACTTGATTACCTATTCCCATGTACTGGTAGCTGGCTGTTTGGACTAGATTACCTATTCCCATGTATTGGTAGCTGGCTGTATGGACTTGATTACCTATTCTGATGTATTGGCAGCTGACATTATGGACTTGATTACCTATTCCCATGCACTGGTACCAGAATTGATGGACTTGATTACCTATTCTGAGGGGGGTCCCGAGTGGCCGAGTGGTCTAAAGCGCTCTCCGTTACGGATCACTGCCATCTCACCTCTGTCTGCGTGGGTTCGAGTCTAAGATTCGGCGAATGTGGATATGTGAGAAAGCTTGCCAGTAGCTTCTCGTGGGTCGGTGGTTCTTTCCGCGGATTTCCCGGTTTCTTCCTCCACCATTAATACTGGCCGCCATGTATAGCCTATCGTGTGCTGGAAAATGGCGTTAAGCCCCACAACAACAACAACAACAACAACAACCTATTCTGATGTATTGGCAGCTGACATTATGGACTTGATTACCTATTCCCATGCACTGGCACCAGAATTTATGGACTTAATTACCTATTCCCATGTATTGTTCACTGAATGTATGGACTAAATTACCATTTCTCATGTACCGTTAGCTGGCTGTATGGACTTGATTAACTATTCTGATGTATTGGCAGCTGACTTTATGGACTTGATTACCTATTCCCATGTATTGTTAGCTGGCTGTATGGACTAGATTACCTGTTCCCATACATTGGCAGCTGGCTCTTGCCAGCACAAATGTCATATATACCCATATGAGAACTTATCAATCAAGACAGACTGTCCATTTGATACAATTACTATACATGTACTAAACTTACCAAACAAGACAGACTATTCATTTGAAACAAGACAGACTGTGCATTTGGTACAATTACTATACAAAACTTATCAAGCAAGAGAGACTGTGCATTTGAAACAAGACAGACTGTGCATTTGATACAACTACTATACTAAACTTATCAAACAAGACAGACTGCATTTCATACAATTACTACATAAAACTTATCAAACAAGACAGACTGTGCATTTTATAAAATTACTATACTAAACTGATCAAACAAGACACTGTGCAGTTGATACAGTTACTATACTAAACTTATCAAACAAGACAGACTGTGTATTTGATACAATTACCTTATGAAACTTTGTAAATTGTGCAGAAACTGAAATCACAACTTAAAGTCCAGTGACTCCTTGACCTGTGACCATTAGATCCTTTGATGAATAAGAAGTTGCATGTGCCTATGTGCAGTCCACCTATGCTTAATGATAAAGGAATTTGGAGAAATATGACTCATTATCTTAGAACCATACTCTCACACATTCAGGCTTCCACATTCTTGATCATCTAACCCTTAAAATAAATCCTTGATCATCTAACTCTCAAAGTCGATACTTGATCATCTAACCCTCAAAATCGATCCTTGATCATCTAACTCTCAAAGTCGATCCTTGATCATCTAACCCTCAAAGTCAATCCTTGATCATCTAACAGCGAAAGTCAATCCTTGATTATCTAACAGTGAAAGTCAATCCTTGATCATCTAACCATCAAAGTCAGTCCTTGATCATCTAACAGTGAAAGTCAATCCTTGATCATCTAACCCTCAAAATAAATCCTTGATCATCTAACCTTCAAAGTCAATCCTTGATCATCTAACCTTCAAAGTCAATCCTTGATCATCTAACCTTCAAAGTCAATCCTTGATCATCTAACCTTCAAAGTCAATCCTTGATCATCTAACCCTCCAAGTCAATATGTGGCTGGATCTACTCGAGTGTAGTCCATCTTTGAAGTGTAAGGGTAATTGGTGAAGGAGAGTCAACTTATGATATGGAGATAAAAACATAATTCATTCAGGTTCCAAATATCATTTGTCACAGAATTGTATAAATCTATCTTTTTATTAAATACATGTACTCAGGTTTCGTTTTTTGTGTACAGCATTACCTTAGGGCGATTTTTGTTTATCACATATTATTTTGAAAAAGTGAATTCAGTTCATCCTATGCTGCACAAACAAAGTGCTTATGGTGGGAAAACCGATATTCCCTCAAGCGCACAGATGATGAAGGGCTACATAGTCGGTGTATAAATTACCTCACTGTAGAGCAAAATGTCACATTATGAGAAGTCTTGTCTGTGAGCAGTCTACTTTAATGATTCACACTCTCCAACTTATTAGTGAATGGACTTATGAACAGGTCTACTGATGAAACCAACTTATTAGTGGATGAACTTATGAACAGGTCTACAGATAGACAAGCACTATTGCTATACAGCTGAATCTGTGTAGCTTGAACACCCAAACTAACCTAACAAAATCAGTTGGAGAGATCCATAGCTCAGGACCAGGTTTAATATAATTAGAAATATTCCCTTAAAATAAGTTCATGCAAAATAGTGTATTCAAATGTTCTATCCAGTCCAACTCTTTATACTGTATTTCATACTAATTGCAGAATGGGGAACTGGAAGAAAGCTCAATGGATCTTATTTATAGGAACTTTAGGACATATGACAGAGAAAGGTAATAAAACAGCAAAAGGTCATTGGAATATATATATATATATATATATATATATATATATATATATATATCTGCATGTGTGTTTACTTATTTGTTTATTTTATCATTAGTACATGCAACTCACTATCATGATCAACAATTCTATTTGTTAAATTATGTAAACGAGATCTTTAGTGTAACATCAGACACAAGACCAACATCATAGCAGCAATATTACTGCCATTCTTCAGAACAAGGATTATATGTATGAATACATGAATGTTCTCTATTTATTTACCTCTAATGATTGGTGCAGAAAATGTATTTGTTGGACAGATGAGAGTGACTATTTTATTTTCTTGACAGAAAAAAGAAAAATGTTAATAACTTTTGTTTCTTATGTATACAATAAACATGGTTCCCATGCTGCCGGGAAATTGGGAAAAAGTCAGGAAAAATGATAGATGTTTTCCCAACCATGTAAAGTTTTTGAAGTTTTTAAATTTTTATGACAGTCAGGAAAAACCTGTGAATTTTCTGCCACCACTTGATCACAGAAACATTTATGTATTTTAGTCATAACTCAACTGATCTGGAGTTAACTTTATTGAATTCTGATCATAATATTCAGAGTTTGCAATATGGATTATTTGGGTGCTTGCCATAAACATATTAGTATAGTCATTCCAAAACTCTCAGTGGATTAGATTCATCAAGTAGACTGGTTAGTCCACGACAGCTTAACATTGGTATCTTTTCTTACATGGGAGGTATGATGACCAGTCTAGTGTCACAATAAGCCAATATGTCTGTTAAACATGATTGTGGAAAGTTTAAGAGATAAATTATACACCTTGCTTTTACCAGTTTCCTTTTTGATATCTAATATCTAATATTTGATATCATATGTTATTGAAAATGTATTGTCCTAAAGCATATTATTTGATAGTAAAGGGAACATGGCGATAAATATTATGTCAGTAGTAACCTTGACCTTTGCAGGGAATTATACTCCCAAACATTGCTAAATAAGAAGAAATCTTCCAATTTAATTATTGGACCAAAATGACATATTGTGCCAGCTGATAACCTCATTTTTATCGACTTGGGATAGGGCAGCATTCTGTTCAGCATGCTACACTTGCATATTAAGTTTGCGCTATCATGGCCAAGTCCAGCAGTATCCAAGTTTCTTTTGACCCTTCCAACCCCATTTTTGAAAATGTTTTAAATGTTTTGTATTTAATCCTCTGACAGGTGAAATGAAACTACAGCATCAATGAAATTTGACCTGGTATTAGACCTTTGCATTGCTAATTACATGACTATACAAATCTTGCAGTCTACATGTCCATGACATCATAGGTCCAGTAGTCATGTGTTGTCAACAATAAACCCCTTTCAAATGTTGTTGTATAAAATCTCAAAAATATTAAATGAAAAACATGTACTGTTTATAAGAAATGAAAGGACGCATAATTCTCAACAAATTTATTCTGAGAACAACTACCTGGGTAATATTCATCAAGCATAGAGTCTGTGTCAATGATGGCTTTGATGTATCACATGATCATCACAGTGACATGTGTTCTCTTCTTCATGAATCTGGCTTTGTCCAGGTTGCTATAACAGCAACAGATTTCTGGTTGTTTTATTTGGAATAAATATGTTCAGAATTGTTGCAGTCCTTGGGGACTTTTTACCAAAGGTATGTGACTTTCATTTAATATTTTAAAATTTTGTACAGCAACATTGGGAAGGAGTTTAATGTTGATATCGCATGACTATTAGACCTCCGATATCATGGATATGTAGGTTGTAAGATTTGTTTAGTCATGTGACTAGCAATGCAAATGGCTAGTGTTGGATCAGGTTTAATCAATGCTGTAGTTTTTCCTCATCTGTCTGTGGTTTAAAGATAACAATTATGATGCTCAAACTTTCTGAGAAAATAAATCATTTTCCTATTGATTTTATGCAGGTATGACAGCAAATTACAACTTTTTGATAGGCAATTGACTCTGACCCTACACCCCAAAATAATGTCCAAATATCACACCTGGGGGGAGGGAGAAGTGTCAGAGGAAACTCAGATTAATGAGTTTGAAGGTCTTTTTGTCAAAATTTAAATCAACCTATATCTAGTTGGGTCTTTTTAAGTGATAGATTTTTAATTAAACTGTCTTAAGTAGTTTATTTTGTCAGCATAATTTTGTTAGCTTTGGTGTTTTACTGGCACAGATTAGTTCCGGGTTTATTCTTTTGTCCTCATTAGCTATAATATGCATTTATTGGGTTTTGTTAGTACCGTGATATGAAATGTTTACTTCGTATGTCATGCTGATATGTATGAGTCGGTACTAAATCCTTGTACTGTATATAGTTTTATAATGACACTAATAACATTTGTTTTCCATAATTATTCTACTCGAGACAACACTATCTTGATTCACAACTGATGATTCTGATTTCTTTAAAATTAAAAGATTGAAAGGAAACAAAACTAAGTATGTTCATTTTATTATTGTTACCTCATCCCAACATAATGCAGTTCAGCAAAGTGGAGTTAACATTTTTGTTCATTATATTGAAATGACTTTACATGACAATTTATATGAATAAACAGTAGTCAGACTTGTTTCTCGTGATACATTTTGTGGTTTAGTACATGTTCATATGTCTCATTCAGATGTTTTGGGACACTAGAAACAGAAATATCTTTTGGTTTGAAAGATGCACATTTTTGAAGCTAAACTGTTCTTCATTTCCATGAAATAATGGTCATATATGAACCTTGAAGAAATGAATTTCTTCCTGGAAAAGACCTGGAAATTTATCTTTAAAGAGTGTGGGAGCAATGAATAAACTAAAAATGTTATATGGGAATTGTTTAAAATTGCAGTGTTGTGCAGAATAAGGGAGACAACTTGTTTACTGACATTCACTCTATGGTTTTTAGTACAGTGTAGTGCAGCTAAATGTGCCTTAATCAGTCAACTTTGGGAACAGAGAATATTTGCTTCCTAAAAGGTACAGTGGTACCTAACTACTGACCCAGAAACAAAATACATGTAAATGACATAATGACTGAATTTTGAAGAAAATGGAAAATGTAAATGCAGACTGCAGAAAAATGAAAAATCAATGAAAACAATGAAACATGAATGCATTTCATAAATAAATTTTAAAATCAATTATTTGCAGGTTGACACTAAATTTCCTGCCTAGAGCCCTTTTGCATGGTAGTCTGGAATCAGATTATTTACACAAATTTTCACTATTTTCATGCCATGACATTGTTCTTGCTGAGGCAGACACAACAACTGCCATTAATGTCATGACGTTATCATTGTATCTGTGCAATGTTCATTTTTAGTTATCTTAAATTCATAGATACCTTTTGCATTTTATGCATTTGCTATTTTATTAAAGAAATAGTTCTCTCCCATTAACATTCTTGAAAATGTTTAAGCAAACTTCAGTAAATGCATTTTATTCAGTTTTTAAAGGAAACAATGAATGAAGGTTATAAACATTAAATCAGAATGCATTTCTGAAACTTTTAGGTATTAATGATGAGGCAATAGATGAAGACATGAATGGAATATAAACACAATGCAAATGAAATAAATTTTAAATGAAAATGAAGCACAAGCAATATGTAGATTTGGTTCAATGGTGCCTCAGAATTAAAAAATCCTTTTTACAAGTCAGGATGGTTATGGATGCCATTATACTTGGCATTGGCAGTACTATATATAGTGTTCCCCATTGTAAAGCAACCTCACCTTTAACACTTTACAGGTTTGTGGCTTCAGTGAACAGTTTTATAGTGAGGGAGTACTATACAGAACTGTGTTAACTTAATGGAAATTTATTTTAAAAAAATAATTAAGATTTAGGGACTTTAAAAAGTGGCTCTTTAAGGCAGGTGATTATTTAATAGAAACAATTTTAAAGCCAGGTTATACTGTTCATGTAAGCCACTAGATATATTCATTGATTACTTTAATATCAAACATGTGCTATGCAGTATTCTAGTTATAGATCCATTATTCATCTTTCTTACAGAGAACAGAAGAGACGACTGCAGAGTACAATAAGTGAACCATCTATTGCTGGACACAAGATGAGCCCAGCGTTGCGGAAAAAGACACTTATGAAGGCTCACAGTGAATGTCAGACTGCATCAAATAAAGATGCAAATGGCAGCTGATAATTATGATATCCAGTGCTTTGTTTATTCAAGAGTTTTTTTCAGGTAGATAGATTAGTAATAAACATATTAATTGATGTGACTACAGGTAGATGGATTTGTAATAGAACATATTAATTGGTTTCACCACTGATCAGATCTTGTGAACCAATACTGATCTGTCTTGGTATAGTGCAAGACACTTTAGTGACATTTTCCTTTATCTGTCTTTAATGCACCATAGATACAACAGTACGGTAAGACACAAATAACGGTAAAGTAGAAGATGGAAGCAAAGTCATTTTCCAAATAGGCTGGACATGACTGTGTATTTCATTTGTTTCAGAAATGAGAGATTTATTGAGACAAATGTCATATGCAGCAAAATGTATGGAACCAGAAGACTGCCTGTACTTATGAAGTAAGATGCATTTAGCCAGGCAAATTGGAACTTCATGACTGAGAAAGCAACAAAGACATCCACATCGGAGGTTCCTTTAGTGTCAGTCCAACTGTCAGCCTGTCCTTATGAAGATTTAATGCCCTCAAACCATGCTGTCATTTACATGCTGACACTGCCTTGGTTGACACAATATGCTATCATTTACATGTTGACACTGCTTAGGTTGACACCATGCCATTGTTTACATGCCGACACTGCCTTGGTTGACAAAGACAGGAAGAAAATTTTCACAAATTTGTTGAAACAATTTATAACACTTTTGAAAAGAAAAGAAAATAATTTGTTTTATTTGTGATCTTTGTTTAATATTGAAATGTTTCTTTGGTAGCATGCAGTTTGATTGTGTCTATGTTTCTTCATGCTATGCATAATAAATAACTGAAAGGCCTGGTTACATATTAATCAGAACAATGTCACATGACCACAATCAAGTTGCCAAAATGGCACACCAGAATAATTTCACATGACCGCAACCATGTTGCCAGAATGGCAAACCAATGAACAAAGTGGATCATTTTCATGGTTGAAGCATCACAAAAACATAGCCCAGATCAAAGTTTTAGATATAAACATACGAGTACATATTTAGTGTGCTACAAACAAAACAGAAGAGAAGATTAATTACATGCAATCTTTGAATTTGTGAAAATCAGTGTATTAGTGTATTAAGGAAGCAAGGATTAAATGCATCTGGAATATACTTTATGCAAGGTGATTTTTGTAGAACTTGTAGTTATTTTAATATTACATATTAGGTTAATTCACTTTTTGAAAAATACATGAATAATAATAAAAGAATGATGTCACTTTTTGTGTAATGAAGATATTCAGTGAATCTTTGCAAGTCTAGTACATACATCATTGGCAACAGTACATGATTATGCTCAGTATAGCCCCTTTTCATGAAGATGACAACACAAAAGAATCATTCATTCACAAAATAAACCTACCAGTTTGAATAGGTATGTGAAATAAATTGTGTGATTTAGAAGAAAAATATTCAGTACATGTAAGGAAACTTCATGATAGTATGCTATATATATCTTACAAGTGAAATTCTTTCTTTCTATGGAGAAATTCATGAATCATCCTGAATCATTGTCAGTGAAAACAACAGTAATGCTTGTGTTTTTGGCTGACTGTTTCTGTCAAGCCAATTGCCTCCCCCCTCCCCCACAAAAAAGAACAGAACAAAATATCCTTTTTTCAATCTGTGTATTCATTCATCCATCACACTTTTCTTTCCATGCTGTAATGTTAAAGCCATTTGAGATTAAAAAATACAACTTGGTACATATATTTATAATCATTCAAAGGTGTTTCCTGTACCACATCATCAGGCCCTATTTTCAAGATCATGGACATTATTAAATATTCTGCATTTCCTGACACAGTTACCTTTTGACTGCATAATTTTCATGCCATTTGAGATTAAAAAATACAACTTGGTATACATATGCATCATGATTAGAAGTATGACATTGTGGGTCTATATCTTCAAGGTTAAGGTCATAGGTCATTTTGAGTTTTCCATCACCATTTATCTCCACCACAACTTTAATTTCCTATCACATTGGGGGTCTTTATCTTCAAGGTTATTTTGAGTTTTCCATCACCTTACCTTTCCACTACAATTTCTTATCACATTTTCCTTTCCACTTTCCAACTTTAGAACTCTTCTAGCTTCGGACATGAAACTTGTTACACATTATATTTGAACAGCATTGGAGATCCTTTCTTTTGGATCATGGTTATGGGTCAGTATTGTAAGTTTTCTATCACACTTTCTTTCATCTCTGTACCTTTAAAACCATTGGAGATTAAGGGATATAAATGAGTATGGATACACACCATCAATAGCTTGTTTGTTACATGCTACATTGGGGTCCTATCCCTAAGTCAAGGCCATGTTTCAATATTCTAAATTTCCTTCACACTCATATTTATTCTGCTCTGTTTAAAGCTCTGTGACTTTACAGCCTTTCAAGACATGATGATCAAACAATGGTGTACTTCTCTTATCTTAGGAAGTGTCATGTCTTATGTGGGGAGTGTGGCTTTTATCTTTGAGATCATGGTCACATGCCAGACTTCCAGAACATTTTCTTTATAACTTATGACCTGTTCATGATAAGTAGCTGAAATTTGGCTTGCTTGTATATAATATCACTAAAATATGAATTCCATTTATAACGGGTGTCTAAATTCAAGGATATGGTCATATGTCAATATTGTATTGGAATTTATTTACGTCTGCTTTTCTTCGTGTATCTGTGAAGCTGTTTGAGGTTCAGAGATGGACCATTGTATATGTATGTTTCACTGTTTTATGGTATATGATCTATTAAAATCAAGGTTTTATCATATGGAAGACAACAGATCCATTTATTTCACTCTAATGCCCTTTGAGATATCACTATAAAATTTGATTACTTTACATCTCAGTCTAGTAATTCAACAGCTCTTTATAAGGGGCTTTGTGACCTTGTAGAAGGAATAAATATTCACTAAATTTGCTTGTTTTTTGTCAACATTAGTTTATACCAAGTAATGTGAACATTTGGATTACTTAAAAGCTAGAATTTTTAAGCTTGTTTTGGACTTTGATGAGCATTTAAGCAAGGTGCTTATTAGTAACTCCATTTCTTCCAAATGATCCAGATGTAAAACACCAGCTGTGGCTGGGTTGTTGTGGTAAACCATGATGGACTGCAAAGCCATTTGTGCAGAGTCTGGTTCTTTCAGTTGGTTTGTCTTTCGAAACCCAGATAATCTCCTGCAGCCCTATGTCAGACATCATTCTGGACTCCAAAAAATTGAAAAACTGAGAGCAATTTTAACACAAGTAATAAAAACAGTAGAGTGCTATAAAGGATGTACCCATCTTATGCATATGGTATAAAGGGTCTGCACCAGTTAATGTTTGGAAATAGTTGGTGTAGGAAACTAACTGTTGACAATCAATATTCATTCTTGATCCTTTGCAATGTATTTGTTGGTAGCAAATAAAACATTGATATATAGGGAATTTTTTATCTTGTACCATCACAAATATACATCACAAGAACAGGAATATGTGGCCCATAAGCAATAAACATGATGCTAAAGGCGTAGACCCTTTACATGATTCCATGCTCAACAAAATACTGCACATGGATTAGTAAGCCAACACCTTGTACTTTGGTAAAGCTGACAAAAAATGTCCCTTACTGAACACACCTGTCTCAGTCTCGGCGTGATTTGTTGGAGGAATGCTGCTGTAACTCACCTAAAATGTTTCATAGTAAAACATTTCTTGATCTCAGCATTTTCCTTATTGAGCAAACACTTCACAATCTTGGTATGTTTTTCAGGAGATAAAGAACTGCTTACCCCCTCCCCCAAAGGTCCTTATTGTGCACACAATTCTTAATCCCCTCAATGGCCCTTACTGTTCACATACTTCTTAATCCCTGCAAATGGCCCTTACTGTGCACACAGTTCTTCATCCCCTCAATGGCCCTTACTGTGCACACACTTCTTAATCCACCCAATGGCCTTTACTGTGCACATACTTCTTCATTCTCTCAATGGCCCTTACTGTGCACACACTTCTTAATCCACCCCCAATGGCCCTTACTGCACATACTCATTCTCTCAATGGGCCCTTACTGTGCACACACTTCTTAATCTCTGCCAATGGCCCTTACTGTGCACACACTTCTTCATCCTTCCATTGGCCCTTACTGTGCACACACTTCTTAATCCCCCCCCCCCAATGGCCCTTACTGTGCACACACTTCTTAATCTCTGCCAATGGCCCTTACTGTGCACACACTTCTTCATCCCTCCATTGGCCCTTACTGTGCACACACTTCTTAATCCCCCCCCATGGCCCTTACTGTTCACACACTTCTTCATCTTGGCATGTCACTTACTGTGCACACACTTCTTATTCCCCCACCGCCCCAATGGCCCTTACTGTGCACATACTTCTTAATCCCTGCCAATGGCCCTTACTGTGCACACAGTTCTTCATCCCCTCAATGGCCCTTACTGTGCACACACTTCTTATTCCCCCGCCATGGCCCTTACTGTGCACATACTTCATAATCCCTGCCAATGGCCATTACTGTGCACACACTTCTTCAACCCCCCATTGGCCCTTACTGTGCACACACTTCTTCATCCCCTCAATGGCCCTTACTGTTCACACACCTCTTCATCCCCCCAATGGCCTTTACTGTGCACACACTTCTTCATCCCCCCATTGGCCCTTACTGTGCACACACTTCTTCATCCCCTCAATGGCCCTTACTGTGCACACACTTCCTAATCCCTGCCAATGACCCTTACTGTGCACACACTTCTTCATCCCCTCAATGGCCCTTACTGTTCACACACTTCTTCATCTTGGCATGTCACTTACTGTGCACACACTTCTTATTCCCCCACCGCCCCAATGGCCCTTACTGTGCACATACTTCTTAATCCCTGCCAATGGCCCTTACTGTGCACACACTTCTTCATCCCCTCAATGGCCCTTACTGTGCACACACTTCTTATTCCCCC
>JAECUM010011654.1:0-52617 GCA_016617855.1 Megalonaias nervosa | reverse complement strand
GCTTTTTGACCAAAGACAAATACATTGTTCATTCCGACTGGCGTTCGGCAGTTACTTGGAAAACTTCATACAAGATTTAAGATAAGAAAGCTATGTTTTAAACCACTTCTTGTCTTAGAGTCATTGCTAATACTAACCAAGAAATGATTTTAGTAATTTACGAGTTTTATTACAGCCATTAAATACCGATACTGGTAGACATGTAGGAAAATAAAGACACGAAAGGATATGTAAATAACGATATCGAAGATGAATATCATTTTGTCTTAAACTGTCCTACATACATCTCCCTTAGATCATCTTCTATTTATCCTTCTTATTTGCAGAAATCAAACATGAACGAACTACTTAAATTATTCAGAAATGAACATTTAACAACATCGGTAAATATGTACATAATGTATTCCAGCTTATGTTTTCTCTCTCTCTCTCTCTCTCTCTCTCTCTCTCTCTCTCTCTCTCTCTCTCTCTCTCATGATTTATGTGCACACAAATTGTTTATCGCTATTAATCATTCATTTATACAACTGTTCATTGTATATAACTTTTCTATTACGCTGTGCTTTTCTGAATACATCAAATTATTAAAATTCTGTTCTGTTCAGTTTGTTTTGTTATAATGATATCATGTTTACGGAATTAGAAATAAAAATATAGACATGGATATATTATTTATATTGTTGCCTATTTCCATTAATCTCTCTAAGGTGTGTCAAAGAAGTAATAATTTACTAGCTAATTCTTGCTCAGGATTACACTTCTGATAACCAACAAAGGCTATTTCATATTTTACGTGTTCGTGTTTTCCAGCACCGAATCCGCCATTAAATTGTTAGAACAAAGTTTGAGAAATAAAAATGTCGTATCTAGCTATAGAGCAAACAGTTTCTAAAAACCCAATTTTGGTTTTATTTTAGCAAAAGCGAAATCTGAAAAACTAAATTTCAAAATGTTCCAATGAAAAAGTCGGAGAAGCTATGCTAAAACTGCTACCGAATGTTGGAAGGATGTGTGGGCTTAACGCAGTTTTTCAGAACAAGATAGGCTATACGTGGCGGCCAGTATATCTGGTGGGTGAAGAACCCGCGAAAACCCCGGGAAGAATCACCGATCCACAGGAAAGCTACTGGCAAGACTTATGGTATACCCACGTTGCCCGAGATATCACTCCAAGCATCGCGCTTAGAGGAGAGATGCAAGCGATCAGTAAAGGCCAGCATCTTAGACCACTTGGTCACCCTTTCCGATCCATCCCCCACCATCCTCAAGGTTATATTTGACTAAAGTAAGTACACATTGAATCATACTGAGCTCAAGATAAACCTGTAAGAGAGCTGATGTCAAGTGACAGCAGATAATAGCATTGACACAGGATACAGTAGTGAATGGATAGTTGAGCATAAATTTAATTTAAATAATTATGAAGTATTTATACCTCAGGGTGTAATTATACTACATATACCCTTCATGACGGAAAATGTTTTCTCGCATAAACGTTATTCACTCTACTACATTCAGAAATCCTTGACTGCAATACCAGTTTGTAAAAACATGAAATGCTTTTGCTATGTCTTGAAAGCGTCTGCAAATACCACGTGAACTTTCCACATTTGAAAAAACTCATGTTAGATAATACTGCTATAAGCCATGCAGATCAAGGTCAGAATTTATTTTTCGTAATGATGGTCCGCATGTATTCCATCTTCTTTCTTCCCATCATGGGCAAAGTCCTCAGCAATGGTTCAAATTTTTGGTACGCCGACCAAACGTTAACTTACTGACCGTATTAAGCCTCCATTTTGCTGTGCAAAAGATTATTTTGGGGCCAGTTCCATTCATCATCGTCATAAATAATGAATTCGTTTGTTTCGAATGATGTTTAATAATCAAGATATTAAAAAAGCATTCAATGATGGTCGCGTTTGAAATGTTGGAGTATTTGATGTTTCGAAAAACTGAGATTGTTACAGTCGAATATTCAAACAGTCCATAATCAGTTATGCATTAATAGATTGGTGTATGTTGGTTGATGCTACTCTTAGTTGAATGTACATCTCAGAGTAATGGTTACTGCTTAGACAACTTTGGAGAAAAAGGACCCAGTCACTAACAGTACATAAAGTAATAGTTAATTTTGTTTTTAACTCAACTTAGTACGGAATGAAGATCATAGATTCATTTAATTATATACACTCAGAAAAGAGTTTTCTGGTGAGAGAATGGATTCCAATATGCCCCCATAAGTTCTCTCAAGTTACCAACTCGAAACCGGACACGCGTGTGTAAAGGGAACCAACTCGGTATGGTTGAATACAGAATTCATAAAAACGGATTTATCTCCCTTAAGCTATAGCCTATTCCAAACCAGACAAACTCAATATTACAACATCCTGTCCCAAAATTTAACACAATTTAATACAATTTTACATTTGGTTCACGAGGAGAGTTTATAACGAAATTTTTCAGCTTATAACTATAAACAAATCAGAAAAGTTTAGAAAATATCCATGCATATCAATCTTTGCAAATTATGTGATTGCCGCACATATGGTAAATTTACATTAGAATCAAAATCCTTCACTGCTACCAAATGTCAACATTCACACACAAACATGAACGTCAACGTAAACATGTAGGCGCATTTATTCAAATTAAATTATACATTAATTCTTGCTCTAAAATGTTTTAGTATTATAGTTGAAACCGAAGTCTATTCAATCCCAATTGTACAATGCTCTGCACTTTAAATGTCATCGACAAAATTCCAGACGGAAATTGTTGATCGCTATTGACGTTTACAATGGTGAGCGGATACTAAACTGGGTCATGAAAAGAGCACTTCAAATCTATCATATCAAATAATAGAACATACGATATTTGTTGGGGATTTTTTCTTTCTTTTTCAACATGCGCAACTTTCATTGTGACATCAGAGGGTGACGTACAAAAATCCAATTTGTACTGGCTCACACCTTTAGCTTGACCTCGTATGAAAGTTTCAGCGCACATTAATACTGATTTCGTCCTAAGGTATATATATATATATATATATATATATATATATATATATATATATATATATATATATATGTATGTATGTATGTATGTATGTATGTATGTATGTATACATTCCAACGAATATTACAGCTGTAGTCAAGTCTTTCATTATGAGACCAAAATAGTGCGATCAAGCAGGGTTGATAATACCGATCGGTGATGAGTAGCGTCTTTTCTAGCATCTTTTCGGATCTGCGCCACCCAGACCTCTATCAATAAACCGAAACGTTTACTTGCATTTATTACGTTACCCTGCGTACCCACCCACTGAGTCAGTCAACGAAAATTTGGCTGGGGGGTAGGCTACAACCTGTAACAATACAACACAAGGAAAGACACGAGTCCGTAACCCTCGTTATTCCCAACCTTGTTAGTTTGTCCCATTTTCGTGTCCCAGGCGTAAACAATAATAGTTCAAGTTTCAACACACTCAACAACATTCTTTCAGTTCACGACATATTGGAGAAAATGCAGCAATTGTTCGCTGTTTTTGACGAAACGACAAGTACTGGGCAGGTAGGTGACGTTAGCTTTCGGATAGTCATGGTCCGAAAGGTAAGATACGAACCTGTATTCCGCACTTAATATTGTACATGTACAATGTAATGCGTTTAAATTTTGGTGGTAAAAGAAATATTAATCTTGGTTATTTTGGTGCTAATTGCTGATGACATTGTTGCATCGTGCATTGTTAACCTTTAAGACAGATTTATTGTACGAAAACGTGTCAATGCTAATTGTGATCACTGCAACAGTTATTAATTGTGTAATTTTATGGTAATTATATAAATTTCAAAGAAATGGATGAGCAGCAGATTTTTAGCTATGAAGATCGCTGAACAAGGTCACAATTTACTATTAATAGGATATAATGGAACTGGAAACCTTGCACACTGAGCAGAATTATTGATACACTTTCTACGAGTGGGAGAATATTTTTAGCGGCATCTACTGGAAAGTTGCAACTGTAATAAGACATTATGTATATACTGAACTAAATGCCATCACAATTCACCGATTCCATGCCGTTAAAAGATGGACGATATCGTAATGATGAAATATTAAACATGTTACTACATAACGATGACTCCCAAAAACTTAAATATAACATTTTGAATGTGGACATTTTAATCATAGACGAAGTGTCTATTCGCAGCATGAAACTTTTCAGTCCGAATGTTTGCTCGAGCATGTTAGAAGCAGTGAGAAACCATTTTGGAGGTGTACAAGTGATATTATCCTGGGATTTTGCTTCCTGTTCCTAGCCCTGAATATTGAGATGATGGTGCTTTTATGCATCATCAAGACTAATGGATTACTTCCATCACATCATTTTACAGACTACACATAGACAAGATAAGCAATTCATGAGATCTCGAGGTATTGAAACAAACTGATAAAAATCCTTATGACTGGTGTGTACATTTATTTCTGTTTCTTAATGAACGTTATAAAACAAAGGTTCTAATTCACAACTCATATGAAGGAACAAGTGTAAAGCAACATGCAAATTTTGTTTATAGTGACCACATATTTAAATGATCCTACAGAGTCAGAACCAAGAAGAACCACATTTGCTGTAAACCCATAATTGGCATGTTTGTTAACTAAAACATATCCCTATTTGCAACTGCCCTTCGCAACTCCCGTTTACAATTTCTTGTCATAGTGTCATAATATGAATTCCTACCACATCGTGACGAGTACCACGTTTTCCCCATGTCCTTGGTGGTCATAATGTTTGGGGAGATCCAATATATTGATAACACTAACCCACATTTTTTATCATTATTAATTGCGTTCCTCCTATCAACAATATTCGCCCTGAGGTATCCATGCCATCCCTTACAAATGTGACCATAGGGTAAAGTATGATTTACGTTTGGATTAGAAACAATTGCAAGAAACATAAAAATCTGAATTAGGCAAAAAAATATTTGTTAGGGTAACCATACCAGAGCTGTCAATAATGGTATAGATGCTATTTATAACTGTTAGAAATCCATAACTTTCAACTGATAGCTCTGAAATATTTGCTGCAATACAAAGCTTACTCCAAATAGTATGAACTGTGCAGGTAATCTTTTATTGTTGGTGTGTTCTACAAAGCACATGATGTAATTTTTAGGCCGGTTTCAAGTTTAAATTTACTGTCTCTTTTGGATTACTAAGTTATAGATCTTAAATAGATGGATACTATACATCAAGAACAGATCGATAGATACAACAGTGGACAGCAGCTTTTAAGGACCGTATCAACTTCTTTATAGGTCATCACTTCCAACCTGCCCACACCCAAATGTAGTATACTGATACTAGTATTTACATATTTACCTTTCATGAGAGCATGCCTGGTTTACGAGGCCTTTAGTTTATTGTAGAGGTAGTGGACTTCAGGAGGAATAATGTACATAAATATAATTTTCCACCTCCTTTCACCTCATGCCACTTTTCGTATACTCACATACTTTGTATCTCGTTTCACCTCATGCCACTCTTCGTATGGTCATAGACTTTGCACCTCTTTTTGCCTCATGCCACTTTTCGTGTAGTCATAGACTTCCAAAATTATCATCTTACGTTTTGAATTGAAACGTGTCCTCCTGTATGACGGTGCAAGAAATGCAAACAATATATATAAAACAAATAGATGTTTTATTTGAACTGAACAGTGTAATTTTAGAAGGCAGTCGAACATGAAGCTACTTACTGATTAAAGAGTTAACTTCCTGTGGCCTTGACATTCAGCATTTTCTCTGTACTTCGTATATCACAACCTTATTAATCCACAAATTTGTACTAAAAGGTTTGAATGACTTGTGAAAACTATGGGATTGATAGGACTTACAGAATTTATAATGTCTTCCACGTTAAAGGTAAATATAGTAAAACCGGTCTTGAAAGACCATTCTATGAAAGACAGCCTGTCTTGAGAGCAAAGATTCTAAAGACACCGATTTATTGATTATGTAGCGGTTTAAACTGTTATGAAAGTCAACCTGTCTTGACAGAATATGATTTTTAAGGCGAACAATGTGGTCTTTCAAGGCGAATTTAACTGTATAAACTGAATCAAAATCTCTATTCTTGTCAAATATTGGACTCTATGAAAGACGATAAATGTACGAAATGAAAGGTACAGTAATTAAGTTTGAAAAAACGGATGTTCTGTTTATCAGTTAATTTAGTGTAGCAATCAGTACTTTCATTGTTGTTTAGAACACGACTTCTCTCTTGCAGAGATGTAACCTTGGAAACCGAACAGCTGCTTAGTCGCATGAAACGGACATTATCACCTGGAGAGAATCCAGAGAAGGATTTTGCAAGGAACTTTGAGATTGATCTTTGGAGTGTCAGATCTCTCTGCGAAATGGGAAGTTTGTATTTCATAATCATAAACATAATCATTGCATGGCGGTGAGATAACATGTTAGTTTTACGTTGAACAGAATGCGGTTATCACTGACTTGTCAGAAAATGTTTTATATATCAGAGTTGTACCACCTCCCTGGGCAAAGACCCTGACCAGGGAAATACATTATATGTATTTTACATTAGTTCGTAACGGTGGAAATTAAACTCTCTATGATCTCGACATTGCATGTAATTTTTTTTTTTCGTTTTCCTTTTTTCTTGACAAGGGTTTTGCTTCTATTTCCTCTCCATGATTGGAGCCAACGTAAAATGGTTAATAAGGACTCTACTCGGGTATCATATATGGCTATAATAGGCCTTGAATCTTTGAAAATTGTGGTTACTTTGCTTGTCTTGTCCAAATATTCAATAGTGCTATCCAGAACACAGACATTTATTAATGAACTTCTATAGTTTCGCGTCAGTGTTGGTCTTCTAAATTCGGCCAACAGGTGTAGATTGTTCTCCAAATATGTCATGAGTGTGTGTGTGATTTCGAGTTTTAGCGTAGCTTAAACAATTTCTCAGTCATATCGCTACCATGCTTACAGTATGGCAGTTTATAGTGATGACTAACACTGGGAAATGCCACAGACATGTAACATCATCTCCCACCCAATTACATTATCATGACACAAGGCCGTCCAATTCTAATATATATATTACAGTCGAGATGAAGGAAATGCAGAAGGTGGTGATGGACTAAAAGCAACTGCACCTGAAATTGAGACGTCCTTTCGTGTCCCTCGTCAATATGTCTAAACGTTTAAATGAACTTTCAGGAGAAGTCATAGAAATAAATATAGCATTTGTTTCAATTTCCGTTAACTTAAACGACAGATACTGGTGAAGGAATATACTTTTGCTAGGTACAGTGTGCACTTACATGGAAATAAAGACACACGACGGCAAATACTATTAAGGCTTTTGTTTGCATTAACTATTCACACGGAGCAGGGACTTGTACTAGAAGTAATTTCAGTCTACTACTAAGATATGTTACAGTATAGCAAACATATTGCGTCAAGCAGAGTTTAATGGAAACAAGGGTTGGATGTTGTAAACTTTTCAACCAATCTTGTGAGGGATCCGCCACTCGTTGACACCGACGTTTAAGCAAAGACAAAAAACTACATGAAGCTGATTTGTTGTGTTGTGTGCAGTCCCATAACATTTTAGATGTATTGCCAGCTAGGTTTTCAGATTTAGAACCAGAAAATGACAGCAGTGAAGAAATATATATAGCGACGTTGACTTTCATTTTCTAAGAATGATAGAAAGAATGGAGCAGACCATAGCAACATAATGCAGTTTTAGCTGCCGCAAGGAGTTGATGTCCATAATATGCTTTCTGAACATTGTGCACGAAAGTGAACAAACACAGTAGTGAATAAAAAAGAACTGTTGTGAAATTCCTTGAATAACATGTCAATGAAACAATTCAATTTATGGAATATCTTTGGAGCCAGATATTGTCACTAACGGAGTACACTTGTGTTTTCAAACGAACAGTAGATAACAAGAATTGCACAGAATGTTATACAGAATGTAATAACGTGCTTACTGTTGAAGAAAAGTAAATCATTTGTTTGGACAAATTCTATTATCTAAAGTAGTTTTCTTTTTGTTTTCCTTTCCTTCTAATGGTGACCTAGTAATACATGCATCTCGTCCTAGATTGCTCACTGAGACATGCCCATATATAACGAGGTACACGGATACTTTACCCCTGGTTCCTGCACGTTTTCTTGTAGTATTTATCAGAGATATTCCTATGAACAGGAATAGTGATCGCCTAGGTCTTGTCAGGAATTTTCTATTGTAGAAAACTTATTACAGCATTAGGGCAGGAAGGCCTGGCACGGCTGGCAGCATAAGTGATAGGGCTGATAGCGTGGCAGCAAAACGGCTAATCGAGTTGTGCAGTATGACAGCATATAGCCGATAATGTGGTGGCATGACCTTCATTGTGGCAGCACAGCTATTGTTATAACTGTTTAACCAGCAGTGTGGCAGCGTAGCTGTAATATGTAGTAGCATAACTGGCTTTGTGGCAAATTATCAAGCATGAGGCAGCGTAATTTGTGACAGTGAAAAGTCGTTGAAGAATATGGATTCCAGACGTGCAAAAGGACAGTTAACAGCGATGTATTATTATAAGGACATATGGTTGTATGAACTATACTCATTTCTACAAAGCAGATGGTTTTATGAACCATACTCATTTCTATAAAACATATTGTTGTATGAGCTATATTCGCTTCCTTAAAGCATATGATTGTATGAGTTAGGCTGATTTATTTTATCATATAGTATGCTGTATGAACCATAGTCATTTCCTTAAAGCACATGGGTGAATTAGACGGATTCATTGTATACCATATCGTTACACGAACTCTATTTACCATTTTTATACCTTACATGGATCGCACTGATTTATTCTGATTCAGTGCGGTGGTTTCGTATCATTTGAGGAGTGGTTGTTTTTTTTTTCTACATGTTTAGGAGTCTTACATATATTGAGTTGTCAGTGTGCGAGGTAAATCGTAATTAGGGTCTACGTGTCTATTTGCTGTATAGTTTTATTATTCATTTCGTAAACTCTTTCCTTGATCCAAAACTCATTCGGTTTTAATCATGTTAAATCAGGAACATTCAAACGGTCAAAAGACATGCAAAAGAACACGCAGAAAAGAATGAGGAGAGTATGATGAAGCATCAGGAGGAAGATGAAAAATAAGACATCTCAGGTTGATGCTTACATACCCTCAAGAAAAGAATGACGACTATAGTGAAAATATGCACAATCACAAAAATAATAAAGTGGAACAGTTGGTATTGGATAAGAAACTTACTGAGCATTTGGAAGCTGGTGAAATGGATTTAAAAGACTTCAACTAAAAGCGAAGCCCTCCTCCAGTAATCATGGAAAGAGAATTGTGCAAAAAGTCAAAGTCCAGCTTTAAACAAAGTAAATATTAACCATAAAGGAAAGGCCAATTAGAAAAGAGTACAGCTCAGTGGCATGTGGTGAATGTGGCGACGATCTAAATGACAATTCTATTAATTGTGATTTATGTAGTGTATGAAAATTGAAGACCTTAATGCATTACCAGACGAATGGTTTTGTCCCACATGCACAGAAGAGCAAGAAGCGGAAAAATATGTATACAAAATTAACCCAGTTATTAGTTTTAAGTATATAGTGATTGATTGATTTATTCCATGGTAACATTTCCATGATGGCATTCTTGATCTTGTCATGGACGGCAAGTTATCTGAACCGTTCCCAGTCATCAAGGGTGTCAATAAGGCAGTGTACTTGCCCCAAACCTTCTTAAGTATGATGTTCTCTGCCATGCTTACTAATTCCTTATGTAACTACAATACTGTGATCTACACCAGATATAAGAATGACAACAAGTTCTCCCATGTAATAAGATTATAGGCAAAGATAACGTTATAGAGATGAATACTCGAGAACTCATATTTCCTGATGACTGCTCCCTGAATGCAACGTTTTAGTCCGACGTGCAACACAGCTTGTAAAAAACATTTGTCTCAAAATCAGTAGCAAGAGGACAGTGGCAATGCACCAGTATGAATATGGAAAACCTTACGCATAGCATACCATCACAGTAAATGGCCAAACCCTCGTGGCAGTAGAGAAGTTCACCTACCTTAGCAGCACATTGCCACGTGCAGTCCACATCGATGATGAAACCAATGTCAGAATTCTTAAAGCAAGTGTGGCCTTTGGCAGACCATGTGCACATTTTGTTACCGACCCTGCTGAATACTTGTGAAACCTGGACGGTGTAACGATGTCATGCCAAGAAAGTGAATCATTTTCACATTGGCTGCCTGAGGAAACTGACAAGGATAAAATGGCAGAACAAGGTCACAGACACCGCGGTTCTTACACGGGCAGGCATTCCACAATATCGTGATGAATTACAGCACATCCTCTGTTGATCAAACAAACAAAAGCGACCAAAGCGGCATCATCTGTCATGTGTGCCACAGACAGTTCAGAGCACAAGTTGGTCTGCCTTATTGTCCACTCACATACTTACAGAAACCCAAGTAGTATTGAAACCCACACCCTTTCCATCGCAGTTGAATGTAACTAATCATTGCACAAAATATAGTGACGCATGACATCTCTGCTAGATCAGCTTCATTAGTAGGGCAAGAATCATTGAAGGACAACGTTCAGACAAGCGAATCGAAAAGATGCCCGTTCCTTTTAGAGTTTTCATAATAAGGTACTAGAATTGCCATTTTAAGTATTACAGCTTTGGAATACATGGCGATGGTGTTTGTTTTTTCGACTACACAAGGTGGGCGAAGTCATGCTTTCAAGCAGATATGCGTCAGTACAGGCGAGGGATTCAAACTGAGTTTTGAGGTTTCAGTGGTGGCATCACTGAAAACATTTTAAGTTTCTTGACGGAACAAAAAGGTATCAAGAAGGTCTTGGTCGGACAGATTCTACCCCGAAATAGATCGAGAGGTATGACTGTTTCCGAATATTGTGCCAAGAAAAAGATTACTAACAAGTTATTGGCAACGAGATTACAAAAACACGACCAGATAGATTTTTGTCCTTGACTAAATTTTAGGCCTAAATTTTGGATGCCTGATACTACACATTTCAATATAAAGGGCAATAAGTGATTTAAAGAACATATCCGTTATCATGTAAAGAAACTCGTTTTAAATAATTAAACTCAGTTAAAACCCCCGATGAACAAACGATCCTTTTAAGGGCCCATATGAATCTACAAGCGACGAGAAGCCCCCATTCGTCAGATTCGGAAACAGAACCGCTTTCTAAAACGTTTGCTGGCTAACCTCGTCGCAATCAAATAAAATGAAACATAAAAACCCATTTTTCAAGTAAAGATAAATAGCACCTAATGCATGCATGGATGCATGGACGCATACATACATGCATGGATGCATGGATGCATACATACATACATACATACATACATACATACATACATACATACGCCATTTTGATGTATTGAGGCTATGAAGGGGTGTGTGGTTATCGTGTATTTTAGAGTTTATGTTGGATCTAATGTGCTGTTGAAGAGATGTTGAGAGGCTACATAAATTATGTTTTTTGCTACTGTGTTTGTGGAGTTTTTGCTTTCCAGTTTGTATGTCTAATGCGTTGAATAAGGAATATACTATATCAATACATGAGTATATATTTTTCATCTATCGTAAGTTGAGTTGAGTTCACTGATTATTCAGTGGATTAGTAGTCTGTTCTATGGATAGTATGCTCTCGAGCAGTTCAGTGTCATTAACGTCATCATGTACTAATGCTATAATGAACATATAACACTTTATGTAAAAAGTACCTAGCATGGCCAGCATTGTATATATTTACTCTGACTAATTTTCTACAAATTAGGGGCCATTGATTGCTATATGATTGTAGTGACAAGAATGGATACCCAGGATACTCAGAATATCCAGGATTCGGATAGTGATTATACCGTTCGCTTCTCAATTAGAACGCTCTATTCTTGCAGAAATAAGACAAACATATGGCAAGTTAGACAAACAGTCATTCAAGCGAGAGATATCGAGTAGTCTTGACGTAACGTCCGTTCGCCATATTCGTAGTTCTTTGCCTGATATTGGTTGGCTCAGCTCCAAGTTATCGCTCTGGTCGACTAGTGGAGAGGACATCGCGTTCTGATAGTGCGTCAGTGAAAGAAAAAATAGCAGACGACATATATGCAATATTTCATTTTCTAGAGGGTAATGGATAGCCAGTGTTGGGTACAGAGCAGGGGAAAGGCGTGCTCTAATCGTAGTACTCTAAGGATGATCCGAGATGCTGTGTTTTGAACTTTTTGAATTTTCTGGAGTAGATATTGAGACGAACCAGACAGAATTGAGTTACAATAGTCCAGTCTTGAAAGTACTAAGGAGCACACAAGTGTTTTAGTAGCATCAACTGAAATATACTTGTGAATGGAGCTGATGTATCTCAGCTCAAGATATGCAGCTTTGCATATGTTCATGATATGTTGGTGCAATGAGAGAGTACTGTCGAGAGTAACACCTAGGTTTCGTACTGACTGTGTGAATTTAATGTTGGTGTTGCTGATATTTATTGTCTGAGGTAAAGGATGTGAATGAGACAGTCTTTGTGTTGTAATCAGAATGCCTTCAGTTTTTCATCATTCATCTGCAGCTTGTTACATGTCATCCATGATTTCACATCGGAAATGCACCTCTCTACGCCTTGGATGGTAGCTTCAACTACAGTTGGATGGCTAGATTTGTATATTTGGGTGTCATCAGCATACAATAGGTGAGACACTGGATGATGACCTATAGCACATGAGAGTGGCTGAGGGTATAGAATGAAGAGAACAGGTCCAAGAACAGACCCCTGTGGAACACCACAACATAGATCAACTGGGCTGGAGTGTTTTCCATTTGCGAACACAATTTGTGTCCTGTTGACCAAGTAGGACTTGAACCATAATAAGGCTGTATCGTGAATGCAAAATACATGCTGGAGACGGTGAAGTAACATATCATGGTCTATTGTGTCAAATGCTGCAGACAAGTTAAGGAGAGTGTGGCCTGTAATCTTTCCGCTATCCAAAGGAGAGAGTAGGTCATTAACTACTTTCAGAAGAGTAGTTTCAGTACTGTAGCAAGGGCGATATGCAGACTGTACATTGCTAAAAAGACTGTTTGAATTCAGATGAGATACAAGGATGAGGATACAAGGAATGACCACTCTAAACATACTGACTTGGAATGCGAAGGGCATTATGACAGGAACGCCCTATCTTTGTTCATTACTTCATAAGGTAGATATTGTGTGCATACAAGAGTATTGGCTACGTCCAGAGCAACTGCAATGTTTTCCAGAGAATTGACAGGGAATTTACTGCTTTTTCGAGACCGGATAACATAATTCCTACGTTTACATAGGAAAGAAAACGTCTCTCCGAATTTGGAGGAATTGCAATTCTCTATCAGAAGTCAAAATCGGTTCGTCCTATGAATAACAAGGGAAAAGACAGAATTATTGCTGTTGAAATTAGCCTGCGCGCTATCAGATTATGTTATGTGTGTGGTTTCCTTCCACAAATGCCTCCTTAGATGATTATAAAGAAATAATGGAAACTGTGGAATGCCTTTATGCTGAATATAGTGACAAAGGTGTTGTGATTAATATTGTGACTTTAATGGAGAGCTACCAAAAACGTTCCGAAAAGTACAAATGATATAGGATACATATTACATTCCTTTCTTAAAAATAGGATTCTAATGTCAACATGTGATATTTCCCCTTCTGGAAAATCAGGATATACATATTGCTCATCTGACGGCAAACACTTGTCCTTGATTGACTACATTTTTATACCCTCCTCAAAAATGGATTTAGTCCGTAGTGCCAACATTGAAGATGATCAGAGCAGAGTTGTTAGTTCCAGACGAACTTCAGGAATCAACATTTTCCAGATATCCAGTTACAATCAACTGGAATAAAGATTCTTCAGATCACCGAGGCGGACGCTCTAACCCTTTAGGCCACCGGAGTGGTCCGAGTCATGACATGAGGATACGCATATTGACAAATCATTGTTCGTGTAATCATACCCGTCTTGCGAGATCACTTTCCTTCTGCAATTTTTGTTAGAGTTATTGGCATTTGTTGTTGTGCATCTAAATTTAGGAATGGCATAATAGGTTTTTGCAGTTTTCTGACGTATCGCCATTAAACTTAGTACATAACATGAACCTGGTAACAAGTCACACTGGCCAATAATTTATTTAGGGTTATCGCACTTTTTGTTGCGTGGCTTAATGCAGTGTGTGAAGACATCTGTTACCTCCATTAGTCTCGCATTTTGTTGATGCATTGCCTTGAAACTTGGTAAATATTATGGTCAACAACTCAAGATGTGTATATCGACAAATCATTGTATTCCCACGATTTGAACAAGAGTCATTGCCCGTTTCATGAAACAGAAGAATGGAATGTATTCCATCATTTTCTGAATCCAAATAGCCTCACAGATCTCAGTGAATTGCCATGAAACTGTTTTGAAATGTGTTGATAGTCTAAAGATGCACTTATTGACAAATTACTTTGCTCAGGTAATTTTTGTTAGAGTTGTTGCCTTTGTTAGAGCTCTTGCCCTTGGCTGTTAACCCGATGTAATGAATGATAGAAAATTATTATCACAATTAGTCTCATAGTTTTTAATGGATCGCCTTAAAATTTTGTATATGTTGCAAGTTCGTAATTCTTTTACACAAATTTTGCCCTTTTTTTTTCTTGTAGCTTGATGCAGTGTATAAAACTCCAGGATGGAACTAGTTATGAGTAGTATCATATGGGAAATTTGTACCGGACTTGCTAATAGAGGTCAAGTCATACTATAGCCCATACCATTGCTTTTATTACTTTTAATAGTTTCTTAAGTTGGGGCGATAGTTTACTAGTTTGTCCAAGTATATGTTTACCTGAATGATTCTTACGAATACAAAAATTCACGGCTTGTTAGTGTGCTGAAATATTTTTTACTTTATCGATTTCATTTTACCTGTAGGCATTGACCACGTAAAAGATTTTGCAAATTAAAACGTGATTGTAAACATGAAAACATTTATTCGATTTTTGCTACATGTAAACCAGTGTAATTAATGCTTCTGTCTATTATCTTTGCTTGGAGTCGCTGGTCGTTTTCCATCTCCATCAGTACAATGTCGAACTCACCTATGCTAATTGTTTTATCCTCAATAGCCATAGAGTACAATTACTAATTGTATTGAGACTGATTTGTACCGCTGAGAGATGTTCTGATTAGAAATATATTCGCGGATGCATCTTTGACGAGATTATTTTACCAGCACCGTCAGTCACACGTTACTATTGATATGGCTAAAACGTCTATTCTGATTGGCGTGCATATAATAACTAAAGCAATCGTGATTTCTAGTCACAACCAGGCCAACGGTGGTCGCGGCGGCGATTCAGCAAAAAGCTTTTACACAAAACCTTACTCGTTTGTATTTTACGATTAGCGCGGTTTTCTTCGCGATTTCATCTCACAGATGTCATTTTTAACACTGACGGTCTAGCATAGTTCTTCTGTGAATAATGACATCGCGTTGGATAATTGCTCGAAAAGCTTGCCTCCTTCAGGTGCAACATGCTTATGCACTTCACGCCAATTATTCTTTTTACTGGTACAACTGTGATATAATTGTAGAAAATCTCTGCCTGGGAAATATTTAAGTGTCTGGCTATTGTACGTTCTGGGTCCCTAACACTACGTTCATATATATTACACCGATTTCACTATTGATTGATGTCTGAAAAGATCGTTCTCGTCTTCGTTCAATCACTGTTACAAGGACGAGTGTATCCTTGTTGAATAACAGTCGATACTTTTCTATTCTATTCATGATACGTTTGTATTCTATTCATGGCTGAGCCAATACTGGTGCAATATTATTATTGGGGGAATGCGACCGGGGTGGATTTATCGGTGAACTCCACATTGTCGTTGTAGAAACAATTGCAGGGTGTTTTCAGCCTGTTGGTGTAATCAACAACCGGGCATTTTCACGTGTTAATGCTATAACGCCAACCCGACCTCAAGTTGGTATTGGTACATCAGTGTGTTCACAACTGTTGATTTATATTTGTTGATTAACAAGACTATATTTCAGCCCATACGAGGATTGACGCAGATATTCTTCGACAACAGGTATAAAATTCATCATCGACGTTGGCATCACTGGTCAGCCGATCGAATGCCACGATGGGAAACTAAAATCTAATATTTAACACAAACATCAAACACGGTTAAGCATCCGGGTGGAGTTTAATCTCTGCCTACTACTGATACTGATACTGTATGAAACTTGATCCACGAAACGGGTTGCATAGGGAAATATGAGCTGAATTTACAACCATTCGAAAAGCATCCATCTGGAACCTCCTCTGGAGTATTTTTGAGCCTGTTTGACAAACCTATATGACGCATTTACGAGAGACAGCTATTGAGTTGCCCTGTAGCGTTACATACACTCCATTTCTCTCATTATATGATCTAGATTGGATATATGCATAAATTCTTTCAAAATACTATACGGACCAACCTCTCTCTCTCTCTCTCTCTCTCTCTCTCTCTCTGTATATATATATATATATATATATATATATATATATATATATATATATATATATATATATATATATATATATATGTGTGTTTTTTTTTTTCTTTTTAGACGGTACTGTGGTGATCAATAACCATATATTCCTGAGGTAGTATTTGACTGCACAGAAATGAATATCAACTTATGTAGTACAGTCACGACGAATAATATTGGCCTGACTGCCAGCAAATATTTGCATTTCAAAATTGTTTATCTGGCCAATATGCACACGAGAAAAATCACGAAACTAAACATATACTTCAACACAATAGTAATCCATTGAATGTTTATTATCAGACTAGTTGTTTTAACAATTTTCGATCTTACTGCATGTATATCCAGCAGGTTAATTCAGTATAAAACAGAAAATTGTTTGTGCAACTTGGCTTGCAGTTTTTTTAAGGATCGTTCTGAAAGTTGAATATCGTTGCCACATATTGGAAATTCTTTATGATACCGTAAGAGAATGCCATTTTTCAACTTACAGCTTGATACAATGTGTGACAGAATTATTGTGAATTAAGGCTCTCCTGCAGATTTTGGTGGATTGTGGTGAAACAAATAGTTCATATCTTTATGATAAGAAAAAAAGATAATGTTAGATTCAATGTTATTTTGTTATACACCTTCCAAAACGCGGAGCTTGGTATGTTATGACAATGAACGTCCGTCCATCCATCCCTTCATATGCTACATATTTCCTTTCTCACAACTCTCTTGCTGACACAAATGTACAGCTGCTAAATTTTGTAAGTAATTGGTTATTGTAATTGCTTATTTAAGAAACCCTAATTTCGAGTCCATAGTTTTAAACAAACAAGCAAAAATATACAGGCATACACTAATATGCTTGGTCAACTCTGGCCTTAAATCTGGAACCTAATAAAAGTTGGATAATTAATAGCGAAACAAAGCGGAAGCAAATTTCTTGAATTTTATATCCACCTCATCTCGGACTTCACGAAACTGAAACTGACGGTAGAGCAGACGAATCCTTTGAACCTGCCAGAACGTTTATGTACAAATACTTTTCGCGAAAACAAGTGCTTGTTCCAAAGACAGCTGACAGACCAGTATTAATTGGTACAGTCAAGTATTGTATTTGTTGTGGAGATGGAAATAGGATGATATTGAATGAAAGCGAGAACCGTTCAGAGAAGTTTCATCTTCAGTATATTAAAATTAATCATGTGTCTAACGGAGCATGACTTTGTGTCGAACGTCGAAACCAACAATTCCTGAAATGTTCTTAACAACTGGCTTTTTAACTTGAATGATAACCAAATGATTGATTTCAGCCCATGAAAATTAAAAATCTTTAAATGTTTCAACTTGTTTGTGTATCCGTTTGTTTATGCGTCTTTTTATTTTTGATGAATATATTTATTTAATAAAGATGGTTGAAAATTTCAGTGTTTTATTTGAAGAAGAAAAGGGGAAATGTGGCTGTAACGTTGTCCCTCTTAGTAAAGAGGGGTGGTTAATTAGATTTGGCTGTCTAGAGGATCACCTCCCTCGATTTTATTGCCCGGTGTCAGTGGATAGATAGAACAACAAAAGAGGACTGAGCTGGACTATTGAGAAGAAATAATACAATACGAGCCCCCTTTAGACAAGAGAAACAACAATTTAATCAATAACATAAACTAAAAGTGTCAGCTTTAATTCACAAAAACTTACGTTAACAGAATTTCAGTAGCAGTGTTCTATTATGGATTCATTTCATCCTGATAACGAGTGGTGAAAAGAGCACAATGTCCGCGCCTGATTTGTATCACCTAGCGTCGTTTCCTGTCTTTGTCTCCGTGTATCACACGTCTTCCCACCTTCACGTGTATACGTTTGAGCATCCTTGATCTTTCTATCCTGACCGCTTCATCTCTTTTCCAGACTTGCGTCTTTCGGACTGTCCCCGACTGTTCCAGAGAGCTGTTTCCCTTAATGTTATTCTTTTAAAGAAATTGTGCGTCCTAGCACTAAAGCCTGTCTTTTCTTACAAGAGAGCCACCCGGCCCCCTTACTTGTTTTAACGAGGAAAGAACTATTCTCTAGTTTTCCCCATGAGTCAGAGGAGTCTTGTCTCTCGCAGGAACTCTCGGACTAAAGAATTCGACCAAGGTCGCTACTTTAAATTCAACATTACTTCCAAGGTGTACGCCTTAATTTAAACTGACCAATCGTAATCAGTGGTTCCTGATCTTTCCCTAAGATAATTATTTCTTTCGTCAGATTTTGACAGCCTAGAATCTGAGAAATACGATGCATACCAGCTTCCCTTTGTTAAATGGTTATTTAACATGGGGTTCCCATCAAGCAGTTATGGTCGGCAACTTTAATGTTTAGTTTGCCAGGACAGCGTTATGATGCCCGGGTCAATTCTAAATGAGTCGCAGATGCTGGCCTTTCAAGTTTAACTACTGACATGGAAAAAAGGTCGAAGTGACCATTCACAAAGACCTTGCTGGCTTGATTGTAATAAAATTTTAATGCACAATGTATTCAATTTTAAGGTTCAATGCTTATTCAAAATTCGACACATTACAGTCGCGCATTCGGGCTCGTGCGGTTAACATGCACAACAGAATGTGATATATTAGGATATTCATAAGGGTGTCGTTTTGTCTCTTACCTGTTGTATAATAGTTTTTCAGATCATATGTTTGATTGACTAAGGTGAAACTCTTGTGAAATTATTGTCAGGTACAAGAAACTTAACAGGGAAGATAACATAGCCGAATACTTGTATTGTTTCTTCTAAATATTTATAAAGCTGTTATGCCATTCACTTGCACAAAATACACCGTGCACAAGTGTACAACGTCTTAAAGGTTGCACAACACTTTGAAACGAACTGCAATATGCAATATTAGAACATCCTACAAATGTTTTGAGTCCTTGCAACTGAGCTTTCGTTTCCATAATTCACCAAGATATGTTTATGCTTGCTGATGAATAAAATTGTAGTTTCTACCGCTTCTTTATACATTCTAATTTGACTGAGAAGTACAGGAGCAGATACCACATTTTATCATACTTTCAGCATAGTCACAATTCAAGTACAAATAATAAATGCCACATATTCAGGAAATACAGAAATTATCTGTTACCTTCCTTGTATTTTAAATATGTTGAAGCAAACTGTAAATTAAAATATTCGTATGGAAAATACGAACGCTGAATCCACAGGGCAGCAACAATTGCCCATACTTGTCAAGTTCTTTTCCATGGGCTATTTATATGAACTGAATTTCATTCTCATATCGTTGGACTCAACATTCAATGATTCTTGTCATACTAATTAAGCTGAGCTAATAGAGAAGTCATGTATTTTGTGCAGTGATTAGTTATGTTTAACTGGCGATGGAAAGGGTGTGGGTTTAAATCCTAAACTCGGTTAGGTTTTCGTAAGTATGTGAGTGGACAATAAGGCAGACCAACTTATGCTCTGAACTGTCTGTGGCACACATGACAGGTGATGCCGGTGATGCGCTATGGTCGCTTTTGTTTGCTTGATCAACAGAGGATGTGCTGCAATTCATCAAAAGATTGTGGAATGCATACCCTTGTAAGAACCTCAGTGTCTGTGTCCTTGTTCTGCCACTTCTGCCATTTCTGCCTCGTCGGCTTCCTCAGACAGCCCATGTGAAAATGATTCACTTTCTTGGCATGACATCATTACACCGTCCAGATTTCACAAGTATTCAGCAGGGTCGGCAACAAGATGTGTACATTGTCTGCCAAAGGCCACACTTGCTTTTAAGAATACTGACATTTGTTTCATCATCGATGTTGACTGCACGTGGCAATGTGCTGCCAAGGTGGATGAACTTCACTGTTACGAGGGTTTGGCCATTTACTGTGATGGTATGCTTTCGGCAAGGCTTTCCAGATTCAGGTTGGGGCATTGCCACTGTCCTCTTTTTATTGATTTTAATACAAAATTTTTTAAATGCAGTGTTACACGTCAGACTAAACCTTTGCATTCAGGAAGCAGTCAACAGGAAATATGAGATCACGAGCATTCACTTCTGTAACTTTATCTTTGCCTGTAGTTTTCATAAATGGGAGACATGTCAGTCTAATATCTGATGTAGATCACAGTGTTTTAGTTACATAAGGCATTAGTAAGCATGGCAGAGAATATCATACTAAAGAGGGTTTGGGGCAAACACGCTGTCTTATTGACCCCCTTGATGATTGAAAGCGGTTCAGAAAACTTGCCGTCCACGACAAGATCAAGAATGTCATCATGGAAATAACACCATGGAATAAATCACTTTCACCAGCTTCCAAATGCTCAATAAATTTCTTATCCAATACCAACTGTTCCACTTTATTATTTGTGTGATTGTACTTATTTTCACTATAGTCGTCATTCTTTTCTTGAGGGTTTGTAGGCATCAACCTGAGATGTCTTATTTTTCATCTTCCTTGCCCCTGATGATTCGTCCTACTCTCCTCATTCTTTTTCGGCGTGCTCTTTTGCATGTCTTTTAGCTGTTTGAATGTTCCGGATTTGACAGGATTGAAATCGAATGGACTTTGGATCAAGCAAAAGCACTGGACAAAGTGTGTGCAGAAAAAGAGTTTATGAAATGAAAAATAAAACTATACAACAAAAATAGACATGTAGACCCTAATTATGATTTACCTCACACACTGACAGTTCAAAACATGTAAGACTTCTAAACATGTAGGGAAAAAAAAAAAAAACAACCACTCGTCAGATGATACGAAACCACCGCACTGAATATGTAATCAGAATAAATCAGTACTGTTCATGTAAGATATAAAACTGATAAATATGGTTCGTGTAACTTTATCGTATACAATGAATCCGTCTCATTCAAGCAGATGTTTTAAAGAAATGATATATGGTTCATACAACATAACATATGATAAAATAAATCAGCCTAATTCATACAGTCATATGGTTTATGGAAACGAATAGTTCATACAACAACATGCTTTTTAGAAATCAGTATAGCTCATAAAACCATATGTTTTGTAGAAACGAGTATAGTTTAAACATCTATATGTCCTTATAATAACATATCGTTGTTAACCGTCCTTTTGCAAGTCTGGAATCCATATCCTTCAACGACTTTTCAATGTCACAAATTACTCTGCCTAATGCTAGATAATTTGCCACAAAGACAGTTGAGTTGCTACATATATCAGCTACGCTACCACACTGCTGCTTAAACAATTGCAACAATAGCTGTGGTGTCACAATGAAAGTCATGCTACCACATTATCGGCTATATACTGGGGGTGGGGTGGGCAGAGTATCCGTGCACTTCGTGATATACGGGCATCTCTCTGCGAGCAACCTACGACGAGAGGCATATATTATTCGGTCACCATTAGAAGGAAAGGAAAACAAAAAGAAAACTACTTTTGACAATAGAACATGTCCAAACAAATGGTTTACTTTTCTTCAACAGTAAGCACGTTATTACATTACTTATAATATTCTGTGAAATTCTTGTTATCTACTGTTCGTTTGAAGATAAAATTTTTCTCCGTTAGTGACCATATCTGGCTCCAAAGATATTCCATAAAATGGATTGTTTCATTTACATGTTCTTCAAGGAATTTCACAACAGTATTTTCTATTTATTACTGTGTCTGTTCACTTTCGTGCACAATGTTCAGAAAGCACATTCTGGACATCAACACCTTGCGGCAGCTACAATTGCACTATGTTGCTGACGCTCTCCTAGATTCTTTCCATGAATCCCAGAAACCGAAAGTTAACTTCACTATACATTTCTTCACTGCTGTCAGTTCCTGGTTCTACATGTGAAAACCCAGCTCGCGCGATACATCTGAAATATTATGGGCTGAACACAACACAACAAATCAGCTTCATGTAGTTTTGTCTTTGCTTAAAAGTCGGTTACAACGAGTGGCGAATCCTTCACAAGATTGGTCGAAAAGTTCACAACATCCAATCTTTTTTTCCTTTAAACTCTGCTTAGTGCAATATGTTTGCTATATTGTAACAAATTTTGGCAGTCGAATGAAACTCCTTCCAATGCAAGTCCCTGGTCCGTGTGAACAGTTAGTGCAAACGCCAGCCTTAACTGGATGTGCCTTTCTTTCTCTGTAAATACACACTGTACCTAGTAGAAATATATTCATTCAACAGTACCTGTCGTTTAAGTTAAGGGAAATTGAAAATTGAAACATTTGCAATATTTATTTCTATGACTTCTCCAGAAAGGTCATTTAAACATTTAGGCATGTTGACGAAGGACAAGAAAGGACGTCTCACTTTCAGGTGCAGTTGCTTTAGTCCATCACAACCTTCTGCATTTCCTTCATCTCGACTGCAATATATATATATATATATATATATATATATATATATATATATATATATATATATATGGTCCTCATCTGAAAAGATGATGTACAATTTAATGCAAAATAAACGCATAAACAAATCGAGCTTGGTCAACCCCATCCACTCCCTATTAATTGTCCTCAAACTTTTCTGTAAATCTTCAACGTTATTTAAAAAAAAACTAACCATTCTTCATCAGTAAAGGACAGAACATTTCTATAACCATTCGGTACTTATCATATCCCAAGCCGTGAAACTTGGATCTTGAATTTTGTCCAAGAAAGCTTGCATGACTCATTAATGCACATATTCATGCCCCAATAACCACAACACCCGACCGCTCCGTTGGCCTAAGTGGGTAGAGGTTCCGCCTCGGATGCGGGAGATCGCGGGTTCGAGCCCCCGCCGAGTCGTACTAAAGATTTATAAAAATGGTATTAGCAGCTGCCTCGCTTGGGATTCAGCATTAAGAGATTACTGTTAGTATTGTACGGCCTGGTCTCATGATAATGTGGGTGGGTGGGACATGATGACACATATCTGCGGCATGTCCCATTGCTTGTCATCAATATAGACTGCCATACTGCAGGCATTGGAACGATATGACTGATAAAATGTTAAGGCTGCTTTACAACTCCAAATAACACACACTCATGACGTATCTGGAGAACATTCTACACCTGTTAGCCGATTTAGAAGACCAACTTTGACACAAAACAATATAGAAGTTCATTAATAAATGACTTTGTTCTGGATAGCACTATTTAATATTTATACAAGACAAGCAAACTATTCACAATTTTCAAAGATTCAAGACCTATTATATCCATATATGATACCCGAGTAAAGACCTTATTAACTATTGTACATTGGCTACAGTCATGGAGACGAAATACAAGCAAAGCTCTTGCTAAAAAAAGGAAAACAAAACAAAATGATTACATGCAATCTGGAGATGATTGAGAGTTTAATTTCCACCTTTGCTGAATGATGTAAAACACATATCATGTAATTCCCTCCTCAGGGTCTTTGTTCAGCCAGATGGTACAATTGATATATAAAACATATTTTGCCAAGTGAGGGGCCTTCACGTTAATTTTCTGACAAGTCAGTGATAACCGCATTCTGTTCAAGGTTAACCTACATTACATATTATCTCACAGGCATGCATTGATTATGTTTATAATTATGAAAAACAAACCTTTAATTTCGCAGAGAGATTTGACACTCCAAAGATCAACCTCAAAGTTCCTCGCAAACTCCTTCACTGGATTCTCTCAAGGTGATAATGTCCGTTTCATGTGACTAAGCAGCTGTTCGGTTGCCAAGGTATCTTTGTATACATATACAGATATACAGAGATGTACTCTGCAAGACAGAAGTCGTGTTCTAAAGAACAATGAAAGTACTGATTACTACACTAAATTAACCGATAAACAGAACATCCGTTCTTTCAAACTTAATTACTGTACCTTTCATTTCGCACTTTTATCTTCCTTGATACAGTCTAATATTTGACAAGAATAGGTAGATTTTGACTCAGTTTATACAGTTAAATCTGTCTTGAAAGACCACATAGTTCGCCTTAAAAATCATGCTGTCAAGACAGACTGTCTTTCATGGAGTGGTCTTTCAAGACCGGTTGTACTATATTTATCTTTAACTTGGAAGACATTATAAATTCTGCAAGGCGTATCAATCCCATAGTTTTCACAAGTTATTCAAACCTTTTAGTACAAACTTGTGGATCAATAAGGCTGTGATATACTAAGTACAGAGAAATGTTGAATGTTAAGACCGCAGGAAGTTAACCTTTTAATCAGTAATCACGATCGACTGCTTTCTAAAATTACACTGTTTGGGTCAATTGAAACATGCATTTGTTTTACATATACTGTTTTCATTTCTTGTATCGGCATACAGGAGGACACATGTCAATTCAAAACGTAAGATGATAATTTTGGAAGTCTATGACTATACGAAAAGTGGCATGAGGTAAAAAGAGGTTGAACGTCTGTGATCATACGAAGAGTGGCATGAGGTGAAACGAGATAAAAAGTCTGTGACTATACTAAAAGTGACCTAAGGTGAAACGAGATACAAAGTCTGTGACTTATACGAAAAGTGGCATGAGATGAAAGGAGGTACAAAATTATATTTATGTACATTATTCCTCCTGACGTCCACTATTTTTACGGTAAACTAGTGGCCTCGTCAACTAGGCATGCTCTCATGCAGGGCAAATATGGAATACACTAGTATTAGTATACTACATTTGGGTGTGGGGCAGGTTTGAAGTGATGGCTTATAAAGAAGCTGATATGGCCCTTTAAAGCTGGTGTCCACTATTGTATTATCAATCTGTTCTTGATGTATAGTATCCATATATTTAACATCTATAGCTTAGTAAGAGACAGTAAATTTAAACTTAAAACTGGTCTACAAATTGCATAATATGCTTTGTACAACACACCAGAAATAAAAGATTGCCTGCACATTTCATACTATTTGGGGTAAACTTTGTATTTACAGCAAATATTTCAGAGTTATCGGTTGAAAGTTATGGATTTCTAACAGTTATCAATAGCATCTATACCATTAATGACAGCTTTGATATGGCTACCCTATCAAATATTTTTGACTTAATTCAAATTTTTATGTTTCTTGCAATTGTTTCTAATCCAAACTTAAATCGTACCTTTTCTCATGGTCACATTTGTAAGGAATGGCATGGATACCTCAGTGCTAATATTGTGCATAGGAGGAACGCAATTAATTATGATAAAACAATTGGGTTAGTGTTTTCAATATAATGGATGTCCCAGAACATTGTGACCACCAAGGACATGAGGAAAACGTGGTACTTATCACGATGTAGTTAGGGATTCAGTTTATGACCTTAGGCAAGAAATTGGAAACTGGACTTGCGAAAGGCAGTGACAAATAGGAATATGTTTAATTAACAAACATGCCAATTATGGGTTTACACCACATGTGGTTCTTCTTGGTTCTGACTCTGTAGGATCATTTAAATATGTGATCACTATAAACAAAATTTGCATGTTGCTTTACACTTGTTCCTTCATATTAGCTGGGACTTAGAACCTTTGTTTTATTACGTTCATTAAGAAAAAGGAAATGAATGCTCACACCAATCATAAGTAATTGTTATAAATTTATTTCAGCACCTAGAGATCTTATGAATTGCTTATCTTGTCTATGTGTAGTCTGTAAAATGATGTGATGGAAGTAATCCATTAGTTTTGATGATGCATAAAAGCACTGTCATTTCAATATTCGGGGCATGGAACAGGAAACAAAATCACAAGATAGCATCACTTGTACCTCTGCAAAATGGCTTCTCACTGCTTCTAACATGCCCGGGCAAACATTCGGACTGAAAAGTTTCATGCTTAGCATAGACACTTCGTCTATGATTAAAACGTCCATAGTCAAAATGTTGTATTCATTTTTCTGGGAGTCATCATTATATAGTAAATAGGTTTAATAAACTTCATCATTAAGATATCGTTCATCTTCTGACGCCATGGAATCTGTGAATTGTGATGGTATTTATTTCCGTATATACATACAGTCTTATTAAGTTGGATCTTTCCACTTGATGCCGCTAAATATATTCTCCCACTCGAGGACAGTGTATCAATAGTTATGCTCAGTGTGAAAGGTTTCCAGTTGAAAGATATCCTATTAACAGTAAATTGTGACCTTGTTCAGTGATCTTCATAACTAAAATCTGCTGCTCATCCATTTAAGTTTATATAATTACAATTCAATAACACACAATAACTGTTGCAGTGATCACAATTAGTAGTGACACATGCTTTCGTACAATAAATCTGTCTTAAAGGTTAACAATGCACGATGCAACAATGTCATCAGCAATCAGCTCCAAACTAACCAAGATTAATATTTCTTATGCCACCAAAACTTAAACGCATTACATTGTACATGTACAATATTATGTGCGGAATACAGGTTCATATCTTACCTTTCTGACACTGGTGAAATCCAAGACTATTCGATAGCTAAGGTCACCTACCTCCCCAGAAGTTGTCGTTTCGTCAAAATGAGCTAACAACTGGTGCATTTTCTCGAATATGTCGTTAACTGAACGAAGGTTGTGAGTGTGCTGAAAATTTAACTATTATTGATTAAGCCCGGCGAAAGTTGTAGATTAGGACACGAAAATGGGACGAATTAACAAGGATGGAAGTAACGAGGGGTACGGACTCTTGTCTTCCCTTGTGTTGTATTGTTACAGGTTGTAATCTAACCCCAGCGATGTTTTCATTGACTGACTCTTACTTTCTTTGTATCGATCCCCAGTGAGCAGGTGCACGGAGTCTCGTAATAAATGCAATTAAACGTATCGGTCAATTGATAGAGGCCTGGGTAGCGCAGACCTGAAAAGACACATGAAAAGACGCTACTCCTTATCCATCAGTATTACCAACTCTGCTGCTTGCTCGTAGTATTTGGTCTCCTAATGTAAAACTTAACGACATCTGTAATATTCGTTAGAAAGTTATCTATCTATCTATCTATCTATCTATCTATCTATCTATCTATCCATCCATCCATCTGTCTATCCATCTATCTATCCATCACGACAAAGTCAATACTAATGTGAGTTGAAAGTTTTGGACAAGGTCAGGCTAAGGTGTAATCCAGCACAAAGTGGATTTTTGCCCGTCGACCTCTGATGATACAATGAAGGTTGTGCAAGTTGAAAAAGAAAACTAAAAAATAAAACGTTCAACAGATATCGTATATTCTGTTATTTTATATGATAGATCTAAAGCGCTCTTTTAATGACCCAGTTTAGTATCCGCTCACCATTGTAAACCTCAATTGCGATCAACAATTTTCGTCTGGAATTTTGTTGATGACATCTAAAGTGCAGAGCATTCAACAATCGGGATTGAATAGACCTTGGTTTCGACTATAACAATAACACAATCTAGAACAAGAATTAATGCATAATTTAATTTGAATACATGCGCCTACATGTTTACGTTGATGTGTATGTTTGTATGTGTATGTTGACTTTGGTTGAAGTGAAGGATTTTCATTCTAATGTAAATTTACCGTATGTACATCAATCATATATTTGTCAACGACTGGTGTGCAAGGATATTCTCTAAAATATTTTGATTTGTTCATAGTTATAAGCTGAAAGATTTCTTTGTAAACTTTCCTCGTGAACCAAGGGTAATATTGCATTAGATTGTTAAAGTTTGCGACAGGATGTTATAATATTGAGTTTGTCTGGTTTGGAATAGGCTATAGCTAAAGGGAGATAGATCCATTTTTAGTTCGGTATTCAACCATACCGCGTTGCTTTCCTTTACAAAAGCGTGTCCGATTACACGTTGGCAACTTGGTCCAAGCGGCGCAGAAAAAACTACAAGTCAATTATAACGTACGCCATGGACGACACTGATTCTACTGAACCAATCTTACTATAAGATTGGATTTTAAAAAAATGAGAAAAGGTTGTTTACAAGAAACTTGAAACTGGCTCTCAGTCTAGGTTACCGATTGATACAATGTTTGCAGCTACTGCTTGATTATCAGGCTAAAAAGAACTGAACAGAACTTTCTGAAAAAATGTCAAATCCAGCGAATAAAGTTATCATTACAATAACAAGTAATGGAATAGAATAAAAATAAATAAATTAAAAAGTAACAAACAATTTATTTACATATGCTTAACACTTCCCTCATAGAAAAGAAAGATTTATATAATAAAACATTCATTTTACCATATGTTATTTATGCATGAGGAAAAAATATTACATAAGAAGAACTCTTATGAATTATACAAAGTGTTTATGAAATAATATTTCTATACACGGGAAAGTGCATCTGCTATAAAATTGTCTTTTCTCTTGATGTGCCTGATCTCAATATAATATTCCTGGAACAACAAACTCCATCTTAATAATCTTTGGTTCTTGTTTTGATCTTGTCGATGAAAGTAAGGAGGTTGTGATCGCTAAATACAACAATCGGAGAAGGAGCTGAACTAATGTAAACTTCAAAATGCTGTAATGCCAATATTAAAACCAAACATTCCTTCTCGATTGTTGAATAATTCCTTTGATGCTTCTTTAATTTCTTAGAAAAATAGCACACTGGATGATCAACACCATTTCCATCTACTTGAATCAACACTGCTCCAATCCCAACATCACTTGCATCAACAGTTAGTTTGAAAGATTGACTGAAATTTGGAACTGTAAGAACTCGTGCACTTTTAAGTATAGCCTTTAACTTGTTAGGTATGCCGCTTTTGTGTAACCCACACTCCGGTGTGACAGCTTATCTTGTTTTAGTTTGGTATAGAAGTGTAAACCAGTTACAGGTCTAAAACTCGCCGCAACTCGAGCACGTGATGTAGTAATCATTATAGACAAATTTTCCTGCTCCTCCCGTACGCCAATATTTTTATTCCAGTATTGCTTAATAGTGATACTTTTATTTAAATGGTCTTGTTACTTGTATTTATCCGACTTGTTATAAAACGCAAAAGACGAAAAAAACACAAAAGAACCCCCAAAACCCCCAATAACTATTAACCCACGAACTCAATTCACGCACTTTCCATTGCCTAAATAAACCTTCTAGTTTAGGATTAAGGAGTCTATTTTTATAATGTAACTTTATTTCAGAAAATCCATTTTCTTGATAGGAGAAAAGCGTGGTGTGTTCCTGCTACCAACATTTTACGGAACCATACACTGAAGAACAGGACTTGTTGCTTAAAGTTGTTCCTAAAGAATGGTGCTTGACACACTGCAAGTCTACAATGTGTTTTCGGTCACTTTGGAGCAAGATTAAAGACGCTACTCAAAGACTTTTCATGATAGTGGAAGAAAATGAGTTCAGCAACATAAAGTGTACTTGTTACTTTTATTTATTGTTTAAAGAAAACAAATTTTTGACCATACCTTTCTTTAAAATATTTAAATAACTTTTTTTGCACATCTGACACACCAAAGTGGTGAGCAGCACATCATCTAAGTCTAACAAGACTTATTCAGCGTAACTGAATTTTCAAATGCATTAGTTCTGTTGACCATCTAGCAAACAAAACACAAAATACACTTTATGTTGTGCTCAAAGTATATGATCACTTACAGTTACGAGAAAATTTGGTCAGTTTTAAGAAATCTATACTTTCTGAACAATTGATTGAGATCATTGACTTTGCAAGATTCTTTAACACTGATATCAAACCAAAACCAATCCGCTGCCTTTCTAGTGGTGAATGTGGTGCGAAAGTTTGTAGATGTCAGTGTATATAGACCAGGAAGTGCGGAATGGAGCAAAGACGAAAGTCCTTGTAAACGTCTGTGTTTGTTGTGTTAAGCCCGATCAATACACATACGCACATACGTATAAGATATAATACTGTATTTTAAATGCGTCTAACATACCTGTATTAAATGGTTAGAGCGTTCGCCTGGGATGTGGGAGGTCGCGGGTTGGAACCTGGTCGAGTCATACCAAAGACGTATAAAAATGGTACTAACAACTACCTCGCTCGGCGCTCAGTTACTGTTAGGATTGGTCGGCCTGGTGTCAGGATAATGTGACTGGGTTGGACATCATGCTATATGTCTGCGGCATGATGCCCCAGTATTAGCCATCACTATAAAATGCCACACTGCAGAACACGTAGTGATACGACTGAAAAATTGTTAAAGCTACGTTAATAAATCCAAATCACACACACACACACACACACACACACACACACACACACACACTTGCATTTAATAAAATGCTAGTAGTTGTACTTTTTGCAGGACGATAGGGTAGAATGGTGATTATGGCTTCCTAATAGTAAACCCAAACACGAATATATCTTCAATTGTTACAATTGTTCAACATTCTGATACAATGATAAAATTTACCTTCCATACATATTTGATGCGAGGTGGAAGGGTCTACATATTTTTGAGGCGTTCGTACAATCCGTGACTGTGTAACATATGTTCCATTTAGGACTCTTTCTCTTTATAAATATGTATACGAGTGGCTGCGAATTTGCTCTTTCTGGCAAGTAGCTCATGATAAAGTGGTCGTATGTTTCTATTTTGCATTCAAATAAAAAAAAACAAAAAACGATTTGGGCCGATATCTCGATGATATAATTTAGCAGCATATGCTCAAAACTTTCAGCCGTTTCTTCGGAGCAACCGACGGTCACGAGAGCTGTTTATTTTCGTCCATGTTCTCCATGCTAAAGCTTTATTCTCGATACGAACGTTTTCGTTTCTTGCTCCATTTTTCTTTTTATTAAACTTAGGAAAAGTTCTACCCTGCAAAGTATTTATATGATAATATTTTGTTTTTAAAACAAAAGCATAAATTTAGAATGATTTGCCCTAAATCGTTATATTTGTTTTGACGAGGTGTCCGTCGTCTGGAGGTCCGGTTGCCAGATTACTTGTTACTAGAAGATGTCACCAAACTATTCTTAAACTGTATAGTTTCATAAGCTCCGTGTAACTGAAAATGATGTTGCTTTTTATATGGCCGTTTTATGATTGAAGATCTGGAAACTTTTCAACGGCTTAATAAATGTTTGTTCAGATAGTAAATATTTGATCTTCTCGTTTGTATAGCGGATATTGCATGAATTTTTTAAAATTTTTTTATATAATTCTAATTCTGAGTGACCCTTCGCCTATCTTCGAGTTATCTTCCAAAACAATATTTCGTCGGCAAGGACACATTTATGACATTTATAACATTTATGACACGTTCTGTGATCAAAGATCTGGATACTACTCGGCAATAGATTGGATTAGTATGGTTTTGTAGTTCATCCTCTCAGGTCTAAGCTGGATTGGCTTCGATTATGGGTCTCTTAGCAAGGTACTTTAAACCAATGATCTCAGTATTAAATAGCCAGGCATATGCTAATATCTCGTTAAATACAATTCAACATCAACCTCCCCGAATTCTGCTTTGGGTATATGACAAAGCTGTGACCTATCTCAAGAACATTGCGACTCCTCTCCGTGGAAGTATAGATTTAATTTTAATTCTGGAATAGAGGAGTGAAAACAACTGATATGAAATAATAAAAATACAAATAAAAAAATAATTGTTTTAAACAGCCCAGGCCTTAATGTGAATATGTGCATGCTTTGGAATTACAACATAAATTCTGTCGTATATGTGGCATAGAGCTGGAATGATATTGATGTAATAAATAGTTGTTGAATTTTTTTCACCCAATCGATAAGAAAGTATCAGAAACAAAATATATTTTGATAACATGATTACTGTGTTATTTTAGTTAACATATCCATCTTATGATTACTGTATATATGACGTGTAATAATGCTTCATCACGTTTCAAATCACACGAGAACTTCGTACAAAGAACGACGGAACAATGGAGACATCCAATATATTTCCAATTCTTTCAGCAAGACTATTCGAAGTTTCTCTTTTATTAACAAAGTGGCATTTTTCTTTTAGTGATAAGTAGATCCTTACAGGTGAAAATTGAAACTGAAAGTTCCGAAACTAGTCTAATATTGTCAATATGTTGCAATCCAGATCTCATATAATATGAACACTGATGTAAGATCAACTATATCAGGAATACCATTTAATTGTGTCAGTATTTAGCAGTGAAGGAACACGAAATAGTGTATGCACGAGTCCTCTGTGTATATTTTAGGTATAATTTGGGGTGATTCTTTTGCCTCTTGAGTTTTTCATATTCACTCATAGTATCTTTAATCTCGGCGTGGTACAAGATTACTGTCTAAAATGGGTTACCTCCCTTGGGCGGGATAATGCCATTTCAATAACTCCAAATTTGATTGTAAAATACCACTTGATAAAAACTGTATGCTTTAAAAATGAGCATCGCGTTTGGTTTAGATTGTATTTAGTTTTATTTTTTTTCTCTATACTTGCTTGAGGAACCGGATATATAGATTTCCTGGAACGGCATGGCATGGCGGGGGTGGGGAGAGCGTCTGGGCCCCAAAGAAGGTGACAAAAACTACTTTGACGCGTAATTGTAGAACAATAGAACTCACTTTATTTATGATATTAAGGAAAAAAGGAATGCAATATCATAGTTGCAAGGACCCTTTCCTTCGAGAGAACAAATGGTGGGTTCTTAATTGAAGAATGGAAGATTGTGCCAAATGTTATGTATCTTTGATTTCTTTGTGTGCTTGACCTTTGTCCTTGACTGAGACAGAATTTTGGCTAACCTGACTATTTTGCTTACAAAATGTTTATTTAACTCGTTGACAATACCACTTTCGGATTTTGAGGACTCGTTCACAGATGTTCTGGATTATGCCTTGTGACACATCAATACTATTGGTACGTCAGAAAATTCAATATTATTGGAATTCATACGGAACTTTAAATACTTTTAGACAAAAGATAGAACATTTAGGATTATATGGGATTTAATTCACAATGCTGTAAGTTCTCTTTAAATTTCTACTTCGTATTCTATGGAATTAAACCGTTTCCTGAATGTCTATATTTGTAGTTTTTAATATTTTTTAATCACGTAGTTTAAGATCATAGGATCGTAAAATTTTCTGAGATCTGACTTTCTTTAAAACATTTCAAAAATATTATAATTGTCTTTGAAATTGAAATTGTTTTTGTTTCGAAATTTTCGTTGTTTATAGTAAAGATTTTAGTTTCATACATTTAATAAATCTTTAGTGAAACCATCATGCATTGACACTATCATCAGATGTAATGAAAGTTTGTCTCATATCTAAATGCAAGTTTCTTTATAGAAACTGTAAGTGTCTGATTTATGCATTATTATTCTATACAAAAAATCAGAACCTTTGTACATATCCAGCAAATATGAATGTTTCTAAAAAATACTATGTTTTAATAGTTAGTGAATACATTAGCTACAATGTAAGTATTTGGATTGGAATGGAATCTAGCGGATAATTATATAAATTAGGTTTCTGTGCATATATTTTTGATAGAGTTTATTATAAAAACTATGAGATCGGCTGCTGAGTACAATTGCTCTAGTTACGTACACTACAGTTGCCAGTTTATTTGTATGCCTATAAGTATCTACAAGGGAATGGTTTTCTGCCGCCTCCCCCATAAATGGTAAATATTTAATAACTGTTTTAAGTAGCTATATTTAATATGCATAATTTTGATAATGGTGCAAATGAAGTCCGTAGTTTTGCGACAGCACCCACCCTTGCTTGAACAGTGCAGAGGATACACGAGCAATATTTTCATCAGTCAGGTAACTGACATGGATGGATATTGCACAATGTTACATTGCACGATTGCGCTTTTTTCACTCTTACCAGCGTGTTATAGTGGTTTTTCTCTTTACTTTGAAGGTTGTGTAATGTCATAGCAAGCAGAGTAAACACCTTGCCAAAACACATCACAGTAGACAGTCAGGCTAATCCAGTGTTCGCAATCGAAGTCTCATCCTCTGGCTATGAGTCCAATGTCTTACAAAATGGGTCAGTATATTCCGTCAGATTTTCAAATGTTTAATTTCAAGTGTGTATAGACGTGCTAAAGACAAAATACAACACTTCTCCGATTTATTTGTAGATGTATGATATTCAGATTATGTTGACTTTGGACCTTAAATTTGATTGAAGTGCATTTGGTAAATCAAACTAGAAGAAGAAAAAGAAATACATTTCCTTGTCGTTTTTATAATTATAACTATGTGCATCATTCTTTTATAATACTCGCATTCAGGCTGCATTTATACCTGCTGTATCCATTCACAACAATATTGTTTCTTCTTATAGTTGTTACCATCATCCAGTTTGTTGACACAATACGTAACTCGCATCCAGATAGTTGGAGAACATATGTAAATTCACATTTTCCCCCATTGTCTTGTCTGGAAGATTTATATCTCTATTGCGTTCTGATGAACCCGCTATATTCAGTGATCAATACCAATCAGAAGTGGGATAGGGGAACAGGTAAACCTGTTTGTAACATATACGTGCTGGCCGCTCCGGTGGCCTGGTTTTTAGAGCGTCCGCCTCGGATGCGGGAGGTCGTGGGTTCTATCCCCACCCGAGTTATACCAATGACTTATAAAAATGGTACTAACAGCTACCTCACTTGGCGCTCAGCATTAAGAATTAGTACTGGTCGGCCTGGTGTCAGGATAATGTGACTGGGTGGGGCATCATGCTACATGTCTGTGGCATGATGCCCCAGTGCTAGACTTTACTATAAACTGCCACACTGCAGACATCGTAGCGATATGACTAAAAACTTGTTAAAGCTACGTTGAAACTCCAAATCACACACACACTCACACATATACGTGCTTGCAACACTTGTATAATAACACCTCGCTGTTTCGTTTAAATGTTGCACAGCCTGGTCTGTATTATATTCCTTTTCCTTTTTGTTTGTGTAAATATACTACTGTTGGTTGAAAGTATTCACAAAGATCTACTTGTATTAAATGCACAATAATTCAAACTGAATTTGTTTCTTGGAAAGAGTGGCTCTCCTCATTATGTGCATATACCTGTACAGTCTAAACAATGGCAACCATAGTCAGGAATGATTGGTTTCAATCTGAAATTTTGATGGCCTCTACACAGGACAAGATGTGTAATTGTATTAATTTAGTACGCACACGTTTCACTAGTTATCAAAAAGGACAAACTATTTAAAGTTGCAACGTCGGTGTTGTATATTGTATACAGCTACAAATTGTGGGAAGATGCATTTTGCACTACACTTTATGAACATGAAATATAAAATCTGTTCGATCGTATTTTCATTATCTGTCTAGAATGCTGGAATTTGTGTAACTTTAGTGAAACGTTATCTCCATGATGGAGGATGTCAAGACTTTTATTCAGAACTTGATGTATGTGTTTTGCTCTGCTCACTTTCGCTTGTTGGACCTTCGCAAGACTTAACATTGACTGCGTTATACCTTATGATTTGCCTCCAATTCCAGACTCAATCATTAGAAAACATCTGCAATGAATTAGAACCCTTATTGTTTCTAAACTAATATCACAAGCTTGTCAAAGTGCACGCAAATAATGTGCTCGAACATGCTTGTGCTTATTTAAAGATACGGATGGAAAAACTTCAAAAATATCTCATGATATGAGGTATGTTATTTTTCATTACAGTGATGAAGGTCACAGAGAGAATTGAATTTGGAATGTGTGTTGTCATTTTCAAAACAGTGGCAAATCAGCATCGCCAATTTCTTATTCTATGAGGTTTTAAATGCATTTACTTTATTGTTGACTATTTAGTTTCTTAAAATCTTTCAAAGGTATTAATATATATTCACGGATAAATGTTCCTTCTAAAACATTTTGGCTCTATGTTTACTCCGTCGTGTTTCTCGAAATATTCAACTGTGTATGTGAAAGTATCATCTTTTTGATTTATACCAAGTTGCTGTACTTAATGATTGATAAACCGATATTTTCAAATAGTATTGTTCTTTAAAGAAAATCTTCTTTCAAGGTTTTTTTCAAATTCATCGATTCTCAACCCATGCTAAACGAGATATAATTTTTCATTATTTGATATTCTACTTCTACATCGATATTGTTTTGCTATTAAGACTTTAATAATCAAAATAAAATCGTATCCAGAGATATTATGGTTAAGAACCCGAATACCTTTTTATATTTGTAATTTAAATTACACTGTATAGGGAACAGTTCAACCTGATATCCTGTCAGTTCAATTTGAATTAGTGTTCATGGCAGCCTTGACTATAATAGAATGTGTATATATGGTGTTCCCTATTTCATATTCTCTATTTCTAGAACTTGCAAGAACTCGTTCACTGGTATTTCTGTCCGAAGTTCTTATGATTAAGAACATTATTTGCTGGTACATTCTTGCAAATGGAATGTGCATCTCCTAATAGACATATATTCACTTAAAGTAAATGTTATAAAAATCATAAAATGTAATATGTAGAAAATTTTATTTAGGCGGTGAGGAGTTTTGTGAAGGCGGGGGATGTGTATGTCTATGGCAGAATGGAAAAATCTACTTTTCGGCCATCTTGCATTGGATCGGTGATGGAGGAAAGGGGCATAGAATTAGCATTTGGGGTATGTTGCTATGTTATTTTAACATTATGGATCGGTATGTGAGCAATACCAAAAAATAATATTGTGATCCTTTTTTGGAGTTTTGTGGGAATTTAATATTGAGCCAAAGACACTACTTCACTACAATCCAACGCATTTATGATATAAAATATCATATAGGTCCAAAAACTACTACTTCCGCCAGAATCAAGAGATGTCGGTCAAAAGTCATAACCAAAAAGGAACTAGAAACTATGAATTCATCAGCGGGAATTAATCTTTTCACAAGAATTTCAGCGTGTGCAAAATTTACGTGGATGTTTTGTCATTATTTTGGGGGTTTAACGCCATTTCCAAGCGCAATATGGGTTTTATTTGGCGGCCTGTATCAGTGGTGGAGGGAGAACCCGTGATAACCCCAGTAAGAACCAATGACCCATGGAAAGCTACTCGCACTTTCTCACATGGACACATTGGAAAAGACCGAGACTCGATCCCCCGAAAACAGTTTTTCTTTCTCACTTGTTTTGGTGCTTATTCATAGTTTTTGGGTCAGTTTTGTCTTTTCCTGCATTATTGTTCCTTTCACGTCTTCGTAGTGTCTTGTCAAGGTTGTATTCTTTCACTTTGATACAATATGAAACGGAGCGAACACATGTCTTGCCGTTCATTCTCGATTTGTCTACGAAAGTAAATTCGCTAGACCATAAGTAATTCATTGAGCTTTTGATTTACGTAAAGAAGGTGAACCACCTCCTAGGTAGTGTTGAGCGGTTTGAAATCTATCTCATATAGACGATAAGATCGCTGAGCAAAAAGAATCTGCTGTGAAAGAGGAAATTGAAAAGAAGAGAAAAAAGCTTCGGTGCTAAATAAAATAAACCAAGCGAAAAGTTGTGGCACGAATTCAACATTGGTATTAAAAACAACAGCAGCAGCAACGACAGCTGAAAGTATTCGTCTGCAGAAACTGTGGACTGAGAAGAGGATGCAAATGAATCTAATATGGGGTCTCCTTGTCTGCTTTGAGAGATGTGACACTGATAGATGTTCCAAGATGTGTCTTTACTGCAGAGCCAGGCTAATATGATACAATTGTCATGAATGGCTATGACCTTCAAGATCCATACGATCATACTTTTGTGCCATTCAGATCAGATTCGCTAGAAACATAGATACTACTCAATATGCTCAACTACGTATGTCTTATGTGTTCCTTTGCTTATCTATGTTTATCTTTGAACAATATGGATAGCCACACCCTTGCTATCTTTTGCTGTGAAATTATATAGGTGTGTGCGATAATATATTTGCATTTAATAAACAATATGAACACTTGTACCCATCTCCATCACCCTATTTTGGGTAAGTAGGGTTGGATATGCATGTAAGGTTGTATGCAGAATTGGATGGTTGTATGAATTTATCACTGTATTTCTGTATGATTACATGCGTGCATAAGTTTTCTATCGAACAATTTCTTTTGTATTTATCACTTTTGATTTAAATTTTGCCAACATGATTTCTTGGTAACATGCTTGTGGTACATGTTTTGTTTTAAGGTTTTGTAATTTTTGTTTATTAGGTGCTATTTTGGATTATTTTTTCGGTTAATTTTTTTTCTTTCGAGCATGCATACATTATATTTATTGCGCATTAGTAAAGATTTTTCATTGCGCATGCACATACAGATCATTACTCCATTGTAAAAGCACAAGATGAAGGATTATGATCTAAATTTACTATGCTTCTAATACATTTATTACTATCTATCATAATATATGTATTATGTTGTTATGATACTACTAAGAAAGGTTTTTGAATACTTCTTGTATATTGTAGACACTTTCTGAAACTTGTCCCAATAGAGTAAGTATTTATGTAAAAGCATTTTCTGTTGTATTGTTGTATATTCATATTTGATATGCCTCACACTGAGAAGTGTTATATATATATATATATATATATATATATATATATATATATATATATATATATATATATATATATATATATATACCCTGCACTTTGAAAACTTCCGAAAATAAATTAAATGCCATGTCTAGAGGGAAATATTAGAAAATAAGAGTTACTTACCACACGGATGAGATTGTTAAATAAATGTTATCATAAAGTTATAAATTAATTGGTAGGAATTATAAAAATATAATATATTGGATATAAATAACGTTGCTACCGCTACCAGTAATTAGCTCAATTTTATTACTGCCGTCACAATACAGTACCAAACTTGATTGATACATTTGGTTATGAAATTGATATAGTAGCTAGAAAGATTAATACAAATTTTTACAAGTATCTTCTACAGATGTGATTGTTTTGTTAGGAGAGTAAAACACCCCCCCCCACACACACATACACACATAATTTAAAAAAATCTTTAAAAGATTTTAAGGCTACTCACAGCTCAGGCTGTTGTAGCATCCATCCCCCGCATAAACATCTTCATTTGTCTGTGATTTTATCATTATTTTATGTTTATAATATCAGTTAATATTGTCATGATACATAAAATATCAGAACAATAGAACTATGCAGTAAAGCAAAATAAATAAATTAAAATTATATACAGGCCTGTATTTAACTTTCATAGGAAATATTAGAGAAAAATAAATATTTAACGTAAATCGGCATTCATAAAAACAATATTGTTAGATGAATTAATCTGAAACAAAAATTATCATACAGGTAGGCAATTATAATGAACAAATACTTGGATTTTCTTGTTACATTGTTCGTATAGATCAATTTATCAATCCCTTTTGTTTTTCGCTTTCACATGAAAAAAACATGAATAAAGACTTTTGGTGTCAATAAGACTTATCACAAGATCCTGAATCATTTTTATTGGCCGAGAATTAAAAGTGATATTTATAAGTACCATGGATCTTGTCACACTTGTCAAATGGTAGGAAATCCCAATCAGAACATATCTATGACACATCTGCAACCTGTTCCTGCATTTGACCATTTGACAAGCCATTTAGTAGAAAAATGGTAGACTGTCGGTCCTTACCTAATATAAAGTCACCCAACCAATATTTGTTGACCAAAATGTGTGCGTCCTCAAGATTTCCATAGGCTATTCCTTTGAAGAATATTACGGCAAAAACTGTTCTAAAAGTTTAGACAATATTTCTTAACACTTGTTTGTCTCCCCAAATCTGTCCAGCAATTTTGTGTTTGATTATTTCCAACAACTTATGCATGAATTAGACATCCAACACTTTAATATTTCTGCCTATCACCCTGAAAGTCATGGGGCTAGCACAAGACTGTCCGGAAAACACTCTCACTTGCCCAGCATACATGTGTACAGTTATATTGAATCGAACCTTAAAAAAGACAATGATCAGTAAAATCCTGCATTGTATAATTATCGAGTCAGATCAGGAGAGTTCTTCCCCCATGCTGGTAATTATCACCAAATGAAAGACCCCATGACTACCCTAAAACAGCAAAAGGCTGCACCACAACACCCTCAACTAGCCAGGATACATGTAGGCAATTAAATAAAATCAAGCCAAATAAAAAGACAGTGATCAGTAAAATTCTACCCTGTACAATTATTGAGTAAGATCAGTATAGTTGTTTCTCTTGCTGAAGGAAAGACCCTAAGACTGTCTTACAACATGCTCATCGACTCAGGATACATGTATACAATTACAATAACTTGATGAAATATGCAGTCTTAGTGCATTCTCTCTCTCTCTCTCTCTCTCTCTCTCTCTCTCTCTCTCTCTCTGATTGTAGATAATTCACTAAACTACTTTTATCTTGCAAAGAGCAGCACACTTAATAAGTCGGAATCATGTGTCACTACATTCACATTTGAAAAATTCTTGTAAAGGTTTTTTTTTAAATCTTTAATGTGACAGAGAGCAGCTGAACAATTACGACATAAGGGTGCTATATTTATAATTTTAAAATTCTTGAACGAATTTATTATTTTTAATTGGTTTGATAATAGTAAGAATTAGAATAAATGAAAGTAAAATCTCCTGTAACATTATGTATTTTATCTTTTATTGCAAACCAGTTTTAATGTTGGATTTTATTTTCTTGAAATTTGTTTGATAAATACAAAGGTTGAGGTTCTGAACATTAACAATGCATATTAAGTATCGGAAAATAATCGTACACTAAATCTAATACTTTTAATCGCAAGTAAACATTTTTATCTTGATACGATCATGATTTTACACAATTTGATTATTTCGGCTTTAGCGACAGAATATGTTCCAGAATGAAGATAGTGATTAGAATTAGAAAACCTTTAGGAATGCTTAATTTTTTTGTAAGGTCATCTTACCTATAATCTATTTTTTTTCATGTGCTATTGATGTTGCTTTGAAATATATTCTTTTCGCCGGAGCTTCTGTACAATAGTATCACAGGAAAAGATTGACGCCTGTGAGGTGCGTCAAAATTGGTTACGTACAATTCGATGCTTACAACCATGATGAAAGCTCGTTAAGAAGAATACGAGAGAATATATCATTGTCGTTTCTGATCCTTACTTTGCTAAAATAGCTATTGTTTCCAAAGTAATGAGATATCATTAAGAAGTAGATTTCTTAAAAGGTGAAAGTAAATACTTAAGTGTGTCAAAACTGGGGTTGAAGAACAGGGCCGGATTATCCATAGGGCAAAGTGGGAAATGTACCTAGGGCCCCCGAGGTTCAAGGGGCCCCGTATATTATCGTCTGATTTCACAGGCAGTGTTGTTAATAGTACTGTAATCATATCTATGGACAAGGCAGGATAGCTATGGGCCCCTGTGTTGGCTGTGCCCAGGGCCCCCAAAAGCCTTCATCCGGCCCTGTCGAAGAAGATGGACCACACTGCTGTATTGTGTATGTGTTTTGTTCTCGTAAGATGCTTTAAATCACTTAGATCTTCGAGAAAACACATGGTTTTAGAGAATGATAAAAACTTCGTTGCTAACGTACACCTTAAAAAGGGACTGAAAGAGTCACAATGTTTATCGACACAAAATGAATGCCGTAAAGTTCCGTGGGGAGCATCAATTATTTCTGGTAAAGGAAAAATTTCAGAAATTTAGAGCGCCGTCTGTTGTCATACTGCCATGCTAATCTCAAAATATATGATTATGACTACAGATGGCGACACGAGTTGGACAACAAAGACGATATTGATAAAACTTAATATTTACATTGTTGCAAGGCCAAATCTGTATGAAAACAGCAGGTGGAATGATGTAATTGTAATATGGCGAGTTTACAAGCAGTGTATACAGCACTTGTAATAACAAACACATAGCGTTTGCCATAGGCAAACTACAGAATCAATTCAGTAGCTGGCAAACTGCAAGATACAATGAGGCAGAAGGAAAGTAGACGTAAGCACTTGCAAGCAGCCATTTACAGCATGCATCAATGAAGAATAAAAAGAATCATGACTAGAATTATGAATGTAGCACTTGCAAGCAGCCATTTACAATAATATAGAAGGAAAGTAGCACTTGCAAACTGCAACATACAATTTGCCTCAATGAAGAATACAATATACATGGATAGAAGTATGAAAGGAGTACTTGCAAGCAGCCATTTACAATAATGCATCAAGGAAGATTAGAAAATACACGCATAGAATTATGGCGGTAATCCCCCTCCATACAGAGTAACTATGGAAGGTGTACATGCCTAACATCAATTTCAAGAAAAATACAAGCACGAAACACCTAGGTCACAAATATATTCATATCTTTAATTAGTAAATAGTAAGAGCTGAAAAGTCACACCATAGCCTTAAGTTAAGAAATGTGCTAGTGGCCAATTTACGAAACTGGCCCCTGCCACCTAAGCCTTTATCATCATATCCATAAATGATATGTCCAGATTCGATATATATAATACGTACGATTGTGCTCAAATGTATGTAACTGTGTATTGAATATTGTTCATATGTGTATATGCTTCCCAGTCTAGTCACACTTAGTCATTCATGTGAAATATGTACGACTGAGTGTGCGACGATACCTGATTATGTGTATGGTCTTGTATTTGTATTTTGTGTGGGTTTCCTTTAATACAGCAAATTACAAAAATTGTGGACCACATAGCAGATGGGTCAGTCATGACCAAATGTGTTATTCTCGTTAAAGAAAATTTATTTATTATTATTATTATTATTATTATTATTATTATTATTATTATCAAACTATTGGAAAAGAAGATAACTGCTATCGTCACTAACGCACTAACGAATCCCTCTTTTAGAAGTGCCTTTTTTAATTTAGTTACGTTAATCATGACCCAATTACTTTGTGGGAAAGGACTGTGGAACTACATATGTATCTCTCTCTCTCTCTCTCTCTCTCTCTCTCTCTCTCTCTCTCTCTCTCTCTCTCTCTCTATATATATATATATATATATATATGTCTGTCTAGCTATATATCTGTCTGTCTAGCTATATATCTGTGTGTCTAAATCTCTATATAGCTATATATGTGTCTGTCTGTCTATATCTCTATCTAAATATCTGTCTGCCTGTCTCTCTATCTCTCTAAGTATCTATCTGTCTGTCTGTCTATATCTCTAAGTATCTGTCTGTTTATATCTATAAGTATCTGTCTGTCCTTCTGTCTATATCTCTAATTATCAGTATGTCTGTCTATAGTTCTTTCAAAGTATCTGTGTCTTTCTGCCTGTCTATATCTCTAAGTATCTGTCTGTCTGTCTATAACTCTAAGTATCTGTCTGTCTATATCTCTAAGTATTTGTCTGTGTGTCTATATCTCTAAATATCAGTCTGTCTATATCTCTAAGAATCGGTCTGTCTGTCTATATCTCTAAGTATCTCTCTGTCTGTCTATATCTCTAAGTATCTGTCGTCTGTCTATATCTCTAAGTACATGTTTGTCTATATGTTTATCTAAGCATCTGTCTGTCTCTCTGACTTTGTATCTCTAACAAAGTATCTGTCTGTCGGTCTACATCTCTAAGTATCTGTCTATCTGTCTATCTGACTATATCTCAATGTATATACATATCTGTCTGTCTGTCGATCTGTCTCTATATCTCTATCAAAGTATCTGTCTGTCTCTCTACATCTCTGTCTAAGTATCTGTCTGTCTGTCTATCTGACTATATCTCAAAGTATATACATATCTATATGTCTGTCTATCTGTCTACATCTCTAAGTATCTATCTATCTGTCTGTCTATCTGTCTACATCTCTAAGTATCTATCTATCTATCTGTCTGTCTATCTCTTTATATCTCTAAATATCTATCTATTTCTATCTGTCTTACTATCTATTTGTCTATATCTCTAAGTATCTCTATCTATCTGTCTAAGTATCTCTATATCTATCTATATCTCCATCTTAAGTATCTATCTGTCTATCTCTCTATCTATCTATATCTCCTTCTAAGTATCTGTCTATCTGTCTATCTATTTATCTATCTATCTATCTATTTCTCCATATAAGTATCTACCTATCTATATCTCTCTCTATCTATATCTCCATCTAAGTATCTGTCTGTCTATCTATCTAACTATGTATGTATGCATGTATGTATGTATGTATGCATGCATGCATGTATGTATGTATGTATGTATGTATGTATGTATGTGTAAGGTTGCAAATTTCTGTCGATCTATAAAGAGCACATTAATTTGGGCAGGTGAACGATTAATTAGATTTATGGGGACCGGTGCGTGCTAAATCGCCATACTGAAAGGATTTTTAATGTCGGTGTCGCGAGAGTGAGTGATTCTTAATTAAGCATTCGTTTATTTAACAGTCAGACAGACTGGAAGGTTAGGGTTAACTTCGATCTTATATCGGAAATGTCAGATTTGAAATTGTCCAGGATCAGTTATTTGGAAATCTAGACGTCAGGCAGACTACAATTTTGGCGCCTAGCTGTAAAAGGCGGGAGATATATTTACTGTGGATTGGTTACGCTAAATAAGGGGCGTGGTTACCACACGAAATTTCTTTGTTTTAATATACCCCATCGCAAAATTCAGTCCGTCTACATTTTTCTGCAAATTCTCTCGTAAAACAATCATCCAAGGGACCGGATGTCTGGAAAGTCAACGGACACAATTTTGGTGGTAGAAGCAAGCAAAGCTTGAAAGCACAAGGTATCTGCGTCAGTCTCATGTAACTCGTTGATATCAATATAACGATTTGCTTGGTTTATTTGCTTATATTTGTATGAATTTATTTGTTTAAGTTCGTAGATCAATTTTCTTGATATGAGTACAACTGTGTTGAGTTCATCTATCTGAATCCGTACAATGGTCTTCTTTATATAAGTTTGACGAATTGTTTGAATGTGTCGTCTTGATTATTATAGGAAAATAGGTATTCTAAGAATTTCATGCCTTACCTTAGTTGTATGAGTTACGAGAATCCGTGTGAATTCACCGACTTTAGATGATTTCGCGTATGTTAAAGACTTGAGTGCGTATTGACTGAAATTAACGTTGTTAAGCCATGAAGTGAGATTTCATATATGCAAAAGACTTGAATGTGTGTATTGACTGAAATTAACGTAGTTAAGCCATGTAATGAATTTCATTCATTCATTTGTGTAATTGAGACGAGAACGGAACTGTCATGTCTCGTGTGATTATAATGTGAGTCAGGTTGAAATAGCCGTTAGGAAGTACATTAATCTTATGAAACTAGGTTTGTTTATGGTCTACCATGTTTTGTTTGACCAGATAGCCTTTGCTATCTGTTTGAATTCCGACAGAACGATATCTGACATAACGAGAGGGGAGTAATGATCTATTCCCAGTAGGATATCTGACAGGAAATTTAGGTTGCTTCTCTGTTTATTTTAAAAGGGGAAGTAGCTCCACTACGTATCACGTACTTGCGTATCTACCTATCCACACAAAGTTCGAGGGCCGAAAGAGGCGAGACAATAGAGAGTTTGGAGAAGAGAAAATAAAAGCGAGAAGGACCAAGAAGAACAGCCACAGTGAAGTTGGAATGAACCGGAAATAAGCAGCTTATGAAGTTGTACAATGTTACGCCTTCGATTGTTCACTCGATTCTATGATGAACCAATTCAATCATTTAAAATAGATCGGCTATTTATATAAGTATATTTGTGTTTGAAATTCGGTGAATGATTTATTTCATAAGAAGTGTATCTTCCTAATGTAATGTATTATCACAGTTGTTATACAGTTGATTAAACTGTTGTTTTCATGTACGGGGGCTCGTGTGATTCTGTTTATGTATCTGCTCAGATCTCTATCTATTCCACCTATAAGTTTCACACCTTATATGAATATCTACTCGATCCGGGCAATAACACCGAAAGCGATCACCCTCTAGATAACGATAACCCAATAAAGCGGACACCTTGGAAGAAGGTACAATCTGACAATCAGTCAACCCACAACCGACAGCCCCCCCCCCAACAGTATGTATGTATGTATGTATGTATGTATGTATGTATGTATTTATGTATGTATGCATGTATGTATTTATGTATGTATGTATGTATGTATGTATGTATGTATGTATCTACCTAGTTATCGATCCATCTATCTATCTATCTATATACCTCTTCATGTATCTATATCTGTATGTGTGTGTGTGTATATATATATATATATATATATATATATATATATATATATATATATATATATATATATATATATATAACCATCTATCTATATCTCTATGTAACTATCTATCTATCTATATCTCTATGTAACTATCTATCTATCTTTATCTATATATATATATATCTCTATCTATCTATCTATGTATCTATATCTCTATCTAGCTATCTATCTATATCTCTATCTATCTATCTATCTATATCTCTATCTATCTATTTATCTATATCTCTATCTATTTATGTATCTATATCTCTATCTAGCTATCTATCTATATCTCTATCTATCTATCTATCTATATCTCTATCTATTTATGTATCTATATTTCTATCTAACTATCTATCTATATTTCTCTCTCTCTCTATCTAACTATATTTCTATCTATCTATCTATCTATCTATCTATCTATCTATCTATCTATCTATCTATCTGCCTGTCTATCTATCTATCTCTCTCTCTCTCTATCTATCTATCTATCTATCTATCAATCTATCTATCTAATTATCGATCTATCTCTATCCCTATCTAATTATTTATCTATATCTCTATCCATATCTCTGTCTAACTAGGGCCCCGAGTGACCGAGTGGTCTAAAGCACTCATCGTTCCGGATCTCTGCCATCTCACTTCTGTCTGCGTGGGTTCGAGTCTCAGGCTCGGCTAAAGTGGGTACGTGAGAAAGCCTGCCATTAGCTTCTCGTGGGTCGGTGGTTCTTCCTGGGGTTTTCCGGGGTTCTTCCTGCACCAGTTATGCTGGCCGCCATGTATAGCCTATGTTGAGCTGACAAATGGCGTTAAACCCTACAACAGCCTCTATCTAACTATCTATCAATCTATCTCTCTATCTATATTTCTATCAATCTATCTATATCTCTATCTATATCTCTAACAATCTATCTATCTCTATATCTACATCGATCTATCTATATCTATCTTTCTCTATATCTACATCCATCTATCTATATATAGAATATATGTATAGTATGTACGCTGTATCAATGATATACCACGAGATGTATAAATTTTTCATTAAAAGGAAACGAAGCTTGCTGAGTTTCCTTTTAATGAAACATTTATACAAGGAGTGGTATATCATTGATACAGCGTACATACTGTACATATATTTTATTTATATCACATACAAATACATATATTTGCCCTTTGAACGGAGTTCAGATTTACTACAAGCAGCCGTGTATTGATCTAGTGAATGAACTCCTCACATCCCCGAGTGGGTCCGCTACAAAATGTAGTTCTATGCATTGAGTGGCTATTTACAATCACCTCTGCATATTGATAAGTTGATTACTTTCTTTTCTTGGTTTCTATTTTTCTCCACATTGATTATATCAATATAATACACACTTATGATTTAAATATGAAAGATGGTTTTAATGATAAAAGTACAGTAGAGCACTATTTACACTGGGATAGCTACGTCATTCACATGAATGCCATTCACATACCGGCGCATGGAAATTAATGTGGAATAGAAACTAAGCCAACTGACGAACCAACAAGAGGTAATTAAAAGATTTTAATATATTTACAGTTGATCTAAGTCATTCTTCTGCTTTAGCAACAGTACAACCGACCATAACCCCTCTCTCTCTCTCTCTCTCTCTCTCTCTCTCTCTCTCTCATCCTTTGGTTGGTTTGACTTAACTTTTACCATCATTCATAAGTCCAGAGATATCGTGGGATAATACAAACGCAAATCATCTACGTTCGTCATTTCATAGATTAAAATCCCGTATCTTGCTACGATGGGGGAAGAGAGAGAGAGAGAGAGAGAGAGAGAGAGGCCTTTGGACATTTTCATATTTAAATAATAATCGATTATTTAGAACATTATAGTATGTTTATGAAAAAAACAACTACAAAACAACATTAAATACGTCACAGTATGTGTACCAAGTAACGGAGGAATTTATTGGTTTGCACCTTTGTATCATTGATAAACACTGTAGATAAATCCCAAGGAAAGTGCACACGTATCGTTACGACGAATCATATTCTTGTAGGTTACTTGGTGTAATTTCTGTTTCAAGGTTTTTTATCCAACCCAAATTCCTTTTCTCTCTCGCTCCACATTTCTGCGCAGTTTGTCCGTTGTGTATTAGAGGGGAGGGGAGAACAGAAAGCAGAAAGAATTGTGATGAAAATGTGTACCATATCAATTCATTTAGAAAACTGGATTAGTAATACTTTTGATCGTTATTTTCATACGTCACTAGTGACTAATGTGCGGAAATTGATCATTGATCTAGAATCAACTGCAGACGCTCGCGAAAATGTTTATATATGCGTATTATTGCGCCATGGGCGGATCACAATTTGATATACCAATTGTATTGGTATATCAAATTGCTTTATACCAACACTTTAAATGCATGTTATTTTTTAATGTATGTGGTATAAATATATCTATCTCTATATTTACACCGTTCTATCTATATCTACATCGACCTATCTATATCTATCTATCTCTATATCTACATCGATCTATCTATCTATATCTATCTTTATATCTACATCGATCTATCTATGTCTATCTATATTCTTGAAACGTTAATTTTGACATATATATTTTTCAATTTCAAATTCTTTTTTTTTTTTCATGCTATCATCGGGACATACTTTTATGCAAACAAACACGTTGTAATTGTCGTCAATTGCGTCTTTATTCAGCTGATCGTACACGCGACAGGTCGTTTTCCATCGAAGTTTCGCCTATGTTTCGGGAAAGGAATACATCTAATTCCTCCATTTAGACGATCTGGATATTGACTGTCAGAATTACAAGACTTCTTTTTACCGTTATCGATCGAGAAATCAACAAATCATTACAAAATTTGTAAATACTTTTCATAATCAATTCATTGTTGCTACAAGCAGCTTGACGGAGGAAAATGGCGGACTTAAGCAATGCCTGGAGGTGTGTCTAATTTACGCTCGCTGATTGGTTAATTGATCAAGCGTGATCGACAAGTGGCGATAGGTCAATTGGATTCACAGTTCTACAATGTAAGACGCCGTGCTTGATAGCTATGATGTTGGGTGGGTGGGAGATCCGCTACTCCCTCCAACGTAACTTTTGGTGTCGATGTCTTGCTGTGTTTGACTACTGGACACCCATCACCACAATCATTTACCGATAGTCTTGATTTCATTTGTAAGTAGCCCCTGTTGGTAATCTAAACTGTAATCAACACTAAATATATTTAAAGACGCGAAAATTAGTTACTCACGTGTCTGGACAATAACAGTTCACAAGTCACAATGAACTCATGATGGCATCAAATCAAAGAGTCATTCGTATGTCTAGCAAAACAACACATCCTTTGCTTTGAATACTGAACTTCTACTCAGATCACAGATGCCAGTTTAAATAAAAGATTAAGACCATGCTGTGCAGTGCCGATTACCAAATAGGCAGAGTAGGCACCGGCCTTTGGGCCCCACGCCTTTTAGGGGCCCCGCGACAACTGATCAAAATAATATCGAATTTATTTGATCTTGACGTATTAGGAGATAATTTGCGAGGGGGGCCCCGAGATTTCGACTACCTAGGGGCCTCCACAGGGTTTAATCCGGCACTGATGATGTGGAATGTTCAAAACTTTTGATCGCCTACCATTAGTATAAATTTGTGTCTGATATTGACGTAGCTATTACGTTGGCGATGGCGAATCTCCCATTCTATAAACAGCTACGTAAGAGTCGCCTCAACAAGAATTCATACGCTTAAACAGGCTTTAAAACTGATAGGAAATATCTTTTTAAAAGTAACCAAATAACAATAAAAATTAATACAATTATAAATAATTGCAATTATAAGAGTTTAACGTGTTTTTTTTTTTCTGCGTTTATCGTGGTATAAACTGTCAGTTGCCGACTCATACAGCTTACATAACGCCCTTCGGGCGTTATTTGCTGTGTGATTCGGCAACTGACAGTTTATACCACGATAAACTCAGAATAAACAACGTTAAACTCTTAAATATATATCTGGCTATATCTCTATATATCTCTATTTCTATCTATCTATCTCTTTATCTATATCTCTATCTATCTATATCTCTTTCTATCTATATGTATCTATCTATCTATATCACCATCTATCTATCTATATCTCTATCTATCTATCTATATCACTATCTATCTATTCATATCACTATCTATCTATATCACTATCTATCTATCTATATCACTATCTATCTATCTATATCAATTATCTATCTATCTATATCTCTATCTATCTATCTATATCACTATCTATCAATATCTCTCTCTCTCTCTCTCTCTCTCTCTCTATCTATCTATCTATCTATCTATCTATCTATCTATATATATATATATATATATATATATATATATATATATATATATATATATATATATATATATATATATATAAATTTCGTTGGTAATGATAATTCTGGCAGTAAAGCGATTGCTGTGCACAGTTGTAGAGACAAAACTAATGTGTATGGACAGGCGGATGGATGGATGGATGGACCGACGGACGGACGTTAATTAATGTGTCGACATTCATAGTACAGAGCTATATCTTTTGATTTTTGGTCACAGTATTGTCAAGGTTGGAGCGGTCTGTAGATTTACCTCAGTTTTGTTGGAAAATCCATATTTGACGGTGAGGTTAGAGAGGCGTTCTGGTGCTAGAATGATTAATTTTCATCGACAATTGCCTAGTTTCGATACAGTTCCAGATGTTTTTTTTTTTTGTTTTTTTTTTGAGTTAGATGAAAATGACATTGGTCAGTTGTCCTCTCAGGAGCTTGCAAACCAGCTTATAGATCTATGTCTAATCGCGTTGCAGGCTGGTGTGAGACGTATATGTGTGGGTTCGATAGTCCCACGGATCAGGCCCCGGGAGATGAGCCGTTCCCATCATAGACTTTTAGCAAGGAGAATAAATAATGAACTGGCAAGAGTGTTTCGATCGACAGGATATGTTTATTTTCACTACCATGTGGGATACCCGAGATAGATGTGGAAGCGGATGGTGTTCATTTCAACATTCATCGGAATAGATAAACACCAGCACTCCAATTTCATTCCCGAGAGGTTTTGTTTATCAGTTATGATTTGGACATTATCTTGCCTAATGCATTTACGTAGGAAAGTGACTATTTGTTATATTTTGCTTTGCGCATACAATTACACTCCGCAAAGTTGACGTGATGTTATGCATGTTTAATCTAGAAATGTTGCTTATATAATTCCGTATATTTAAAAACAAAATGTATCAATGTTTTTATTTTTTTTTAGTATTATTTTTTTTTATTATTATTATGCATTAGTGATTTCATTACCCTTTTCTGATTCTGATGTGTTAAGAAAGTTAAGAAAAGAGGAGAGAATATTTATATGTTTATTTCAATATTAGTATTACAAACAAATCATAATTTTGAATGACATATAATAATGCATTACGTTAATTGGGGTCATGGTGTTGAAAAGAGCAACACTGGTTGATTAAATTTATACTCTGTGGATAATACATGTCCTTAATTAAAAGATATATACAATTACGTTTTGTCTGGAACTATAATTGCATGCATTTATTGATGGAAACAGCAATACAAAACCTGCGGTCCCTAATGTGAAAGCCGCCCTTAAAATGATACACATTTTACACACAAAAACTAACTGAAAAGGGCACAAAGTAGATATAAATGAATATTATTGGTTTTAATACATTAATTTGGGACACACACACACACACACACACACACACACACATATATATATATATATATATATATATATATATATA